>OW026519.1:103023673-103326304 GCA_932274085.1 Protocalliphora azurea | reverse complement strand
AATATAATATAATATTGCTGTCCTGAAGATAAAGTCACTTGTTAATCATCCATCGCGAAGATTTCTTCATTTGAAATACCGCTAAATTTATAATTACCTTAACCTAAAATTTATACTTACCGTAACCTTAAAGGTTGAAATCAACTATAAAATTTTTAAGTATAATTGTTTTTTATATTCCTACATGGTTTTTTTACTCCTATATGAGTTTTTATAATTAAATCTTTTCTTATATATTCTTAATTACATCCACCCGTCTCTGCCATTATCTATAAGACAACCTTCAACAAGCTCCCTAAGCTTGTACAGTCTTTTTTGGAAACTTCATCAAATGGCTTATTTTAATTAAAAATTAGGCGAATACAACCTAATATAAGAATTATACCACAATAGCGAAGTTATTTACCTGTTGATCAATATCCGGTAAGCATAGATAACGTGACTAAAAAATGTTTCTCCAAGTGTAGTGATTCCAATCCGAGTCCTTCATTAGATTCAATTTTAAGCCGTATTTCATAAAAAAGTTAGGAGTATCTGTCATATATTCTTTATTATTTAAACTATCATTACTATTTATTATTTTGAATTCATTTCCCCAATTTGTAGATTTTTTTATTTTACTCATATTTATTGTTCATTAGATAAAAGACCTTTACAATAGATTTTTAACTCCCTACCGTTTCTTAAAACGTATTCTGTTTGTTAAACTTAGCGTTGAAATTCTTGATATGAAATAGATAAAAATCAAAATATCTAAACTAGCGTCTAATAAAAAATTAAACTTGATTTCTTCTTATGACTGATCTCTAGAAAGGTATGAAATATTTACATATTGTTAAAGAAGTTTTTATTTAGTAGGGAATGAAAAATTAAGTTTTTTAATAAAAATAGTGAAATCGGATAAAAACAGAAAATTAGCAAACGTTTTAGAGACGTTCATGTCAAATGTGGGAAGCCGTTCCTAAGGGGTCTGTGGGACTCTGTTTTGAGAATTTTTATGTTAATGACATTTACAGATTTATTTCCAATGAATATATCGTCAACTAAATTACAAAACGGCTAATCAACACTTCTTCAAATTTCACAGGAGAGATAAAAAACTTAATAAGTTAGTTTAAAAAAAAGACGATTTTGTTACAAAATCTATGAAAATCTATTGTTAATTCTTCCACAGCAAGTGATAAATTTTTAAATGATTTTTTGCGAATGGATGTAACAGCAAAAATATACTTTTTTAATAACCTAGTGTAGCCCTAATTGGGTAGCTCATATTGCTATTTTTAGAATTTTCAATACACAATCAACATCTGAAGTTATCCACCTAAGTTTCGATATTAGTGAATGTTCGCTAACGAAAATTTTTCGGTAGTAAATATTTGCGTAATGTTTTAGAATTTTAAAAATATCTTTAGTGATAGTTCATAGCGAATAGTTTTAAAATATTGCGCTTTAATATGTTTAATGTAGTTTAAAAAATTTTTAATAAAAAGTAATATAATAAAGTTTTAGAAAAGGCGGTAAGTAATGTTGCTACTTCCCTAAAGATATTTGAAAAATAACATATTTATCTTAATATCTAATTTATTTTCTTGCAGATTAATTGAGAAAATTTTGGAATAAAAGATGTGAATTTGTGTAACAGAAAAATTAATAATGGTACGAAAACAACATTGATGACCCCTATGGCCGAATTTGAAATATTTATTATTATAAATATTATTTTAATATTTTATAGATTGTGTTAAGTTTGAAATAAAACATAACTTTGAAAAATAAAACAGCTTTTAGTTTTAAAATGGGTACAAAATGAAAATGAAACAAAATAAGAAACTATCGTTTTCAAACTATCGCCAATTATAATAATCACAAATGGTTAGTAATATCAATATCGAACAATTTTCAAAACTTTTTGAAATCGAAAACTAATCACTAATGAATATTTTTCGTTTTGCTTTTGATATTGCTGCCACAAAGTGAGCGACGGGTGAGTTCAAGGAGATCATATTCAGAATATTCAATTTTTCTCAATAAGATATCGAAACTAAATATTTCGAGAAATTGAAATGTTCTGATGTACGTCCAATCATGCAGCGTTCTGTGATTATACCTTCGATAAGCTTTGTCGAAATTCTATCAAAGGATAAAAGTGTCCTAGGTCCTTTTCGTGACCGATAGGGCCATAGCATTCTCGATATCCTGCAAGTGGTGACCACCTAAATGTCATTTCGTTAGCTGCCCATTCATCGAGAGAGATGCAGAGACAAAGAAAGTGAAAATGTCTTCGACAACTGCACTTTCGTTCAAGGACGAAGCATTAACTTCGCATTCGACGGTCCTTTCGTTGCCCTAAATACCAGTATGGACCGGAACACATAACAGCTTTTTGACTTTATCATATGGGAATTTAAAATTTTGATTGCAACGAGACTGTCAACTTATATGTCAATATTCGAGGCACAGAAATGAAATTCTTTAATTCGCTTTGCTGCCTCGTTAATGGCTGATATTTCAGCCTGAAAAACTGAACACGAATCTGGTAATCTGAGAGACATTGAGATGTATAAGTCATCAGAAAAAATATCTGAACCAGTGACATCTTCCGTTTTTGATCCATCAGTAAAAATTGAGATCGCATATTTCCTAAACACGGAATCTCCCGCCTATTCTTCCCTAGATGGGATTCTTATATTAAAGGTCCTATTAAAGTTCATTCTTGGTATTAGATAATCGGTTCCCCGTGACAAGGTTGGTATGCCTATCTTTCTAAATATAGTGCCATGGCCAACCCGGTCGTGACTATTTGGGACGTAGAGCGGACTTAACGGAGATATTTCTAATGAAAATATCAAAGGAGGGAATATCCAACATGGTCTACAAACTGGCTTGGGGAGTAAAACGCATCACACCAGTGATTGAGAGACAAGCCAATCTCTGCACTTTGCTCAGAGTTGAGATATTTGTTTTCGTATCTACTGCCTTCCACCGTACAAATGCTCCGTAGGAAAGAATGGGCCCAATAACCGCAGTATAAATCCAATGCACAGTGGGGCAGAATCGAAATTTTTTAGAAATAAATCTGTAACTTCTGATCGCCTGGATGGATTTTCATGAAATTTGGTAGAGGCGTAGAAGACGAGTGTACAATATTAAGATTGGAAGGGGCACAACAAACTCCTCAGGGGCGGAGCTAAGGGTACCTCTCTGACATAAAAAATTTGTAATCACTTGACAAAGTTTTGTTTCTCGTCCGATTTCAAATATTTTTATATATATTGTTGTAGGCCCTGATACGACCTTACATGCTTACATGTACTATTTATGTACTATTTATCTTTTATAGTTTTCGAGTTGAATTTTTAAGCACCATAATTTTGCATGTTCTTGGTCCAGTTTTTTCATATATATCCTAGTATTTCCGACTGATTTTATTAGTTTTTTTCTTAACTATTATCTACTGAATAAAAAAATTTGAAGCCGATATTTTTACCGAAACTAAAAATAAAAGATTTTGAATTTGAAAATTTGCAAAAAAGACGACTTTTTGTGTTTTTTTTTTAGCCGAAAAAGTATCTACACTATTTTTTATTTAAAATAAAATTTTCTTTAATTTCGCACTTTTCTGAAAGGTAACTTCACAGAGATGCCTTTAAAATAAAAAACAAGCCCAATAATTCAATTGGTCATGGTACACACCCTCCCGAATTCGACCCATTTTATATGAAAGTTTTGATTTTAGACCATATTTTCTCAAATCCCAAAGTACGAATCGACAAGCGGAATATATTTCAAGAATCTTTAATATGCTGTTCAAAGTTTTAAGTAAAAATCTACGCGACTTCGGAAATATGTGGATTCTATAGCCAAAAATTTAAAAAATTCCATTTTTGGGAATTTTCATTCGTTTTTTTTGGGAATTCAAGAAAACCCTACCCTTGATTGAAATTTGGTTAACGCGCTTTTATTTATATTAATAATATCCACATTTCCTGCAAATTCCATTAAGATACCTTTATAAACAAATATGTTATTACAATTAAAAAATTTGTATTTTCTCCAAAAACCTCAAATTGGGCCTTTTGTTTGGTTTATTTCTAAATAGCGAAAGAAATGTTCAAAATATATATTCCAAATTTAGCTTATCCTTTAACATATATAATTTCCGATCTTTTGCAAAAAGATTCAAGTCAATATCATTTATATTTTTATATTTCCAATTTATTGTATATATGACTATATTTTTACAAACTTGCAACTTTTGCCTTTAACTTTGCGTGAATAATTATTTAGAAAATTATGAATATTTCTGTATACTTTTAGTAATATCTATACACAAAATATTTTTATAAAAACAATTAAAAAATATTTTCTATTTTTAAATTTAAGTAAATCTTTATCCTTTTCTAACATTCATATATTTCTATTAATGAATTTAAAATAACAAAACAAACAAAAAATTTCTATTTTAACTTAATCAATAAGTACTTTATTAGTTTACATTTATGGTGCTTACCTAAATTTAACAAATGTATTTATCTATTGTTGATGGTTAAAAATTTATATATTTATGATCTAGTGGCACCTTTCCGGTGATACCTAGCTGCAGCATTTATCTATTACTGATGGTTCAAAATCTATATTTTTATGAGCTAGTGACAATGCACAGGTAATATCCTTTCTGGTGATACCTAACAGCAACATATAATATCAATGAATTCGGTATAGGTACTCTTCCGAATTGACACTTTCAGATATTTTACCTAATGAAAATTCACAGAATACCTGTAAATATATATACCTGTGCGATATATCTAATAGATATATATAGCTGCGCAGCTAATCCTTATCAACATCATAACAAAGTTGATTGCCATGGTGATTACATTGAAACATGAACAATTGTGTTGTGTTCTGTGGAGTTTATCTAAAAATGATCTTAATCATTTAGAAGCTATAGTGGAATACATAAAAACTACATATCATGCAAAAGTCGACGTCATTGGTAAATCTCAGATAGAGAGGTTTTTAAAGTTGTATGACGTAAAAATGAAGTCCTTGAATCAGCGTACTAACAGATTAAAAATTAAACATTCCGATTGGATGGATACTGATATAGAAATATCGGCGTGCAAATTATCAACTAGAGCACCCTGCAAGACATATGATGATTTAAGTACAAGATCTAAGAAGAAAAGACTGGCCCATAAGCAATTAATATTGCTGAAATACTGCCATCTGCATCACCAAAACGTCTTAAACGGATTGCCGAAAGTGTACCTACTCCAACATCACAATCCAATTTTAAACAGGAAGAAGCAATTGCTTTAATGCTTGAACAAATATCAAATTTTAAGAAAAGCTCTGCTTGAAAAGGGACACTCAATTCTACCATCATACAAGGATATTCAAGAAAAAAAGCAAACTATTTTACCATCTATTTCCGTTATCGAAAAGGAAGCATGTGTAGAGCTATCTTCTTTGCTTGAGAATACAGCTACAATGATAGTTGCAGATTTTTCTGCAGATCAGTTGGAAAAAGTAAATAACAGCGACGTTGTATTAATCTGCAAGTGGGGATGTGAGGGACTATCAGCCCTTCCTGAATACAAGAATGCTAGTGGAAGTAAGAATATGACGGATTATAAAAGCGTATTTATAGCACCTTTAGTGCCATTAATAATGCGATCTTATTCCTTAAAGCAATCTTCATCAAAGTGTAGAAACTCATTTGAAGATATATGTCTTAACACCACTCCAGACCTATTTGGTTCGAATACACAAGGGAGTCGAAGACAACAACAAAGGATTTAGTGGAATATATTAAAGATGCCATTACGGAAACATCTTCTTTTTGGAAATGCTCACTATGTGATGAGACGAAATCACAATTTTCGGATATTGGTAAAACAAGGAGTATTAATGAAGAATTTCTGTCTTTCGGAATATCTCCACTTCACGTCAGAATATGGTTCATGGAGCATTTTCTGCACATAGCATAATATTTAAAGTATAGAAATGTGCCAGAAAATTTAACAAAACCTACCAGAAACAGCGAGAATTTAAAAACACTTAGAATATCTGAGAAAAGTAGAATCCAGGATGAATTTAGTGAAGAGATGGGATTAAACATCGAGAAACCTCTGCCGACTGGTGGTAGTACAAATGACGGAAATACAGCAGGTTTTTCGGAAACTTCGAAGCTACATCAAAAATAACTAGTATTAGTAAAGAGTTACTTGAAAGGACTAACATACTATTAATGGCAATTAATAGGAAGCGCAAAATTAACTCTGCTCGATTTGGAGAATATGCAACAGAAATATCTAAACTACTTGTTTCTCTATATCCATGAAAAGAAATGACACCAACACTACATAAAGTATTGCGCCACGGCGAAATTATAATTGAACGAAATATTCTTCCACTTGGAGAGCTTACAGAAGAGGCTCAAAAAGCAGAGATTTTAAGCACGTTCAATTATTCAGCTTCAGGAAGTGCTCCAGAACGTCACAAAACGAGGATATTTTTAATAGCCTATTGTTATCATCAGACCCCGTACTATCATCAATGAGAAAACGTTGGATTTATTATGAGCCTTTATCAACTCAAAATACTGAAGACTTGAAGGACCTTTATTACCTTTTAGATAATAATACACATACAACAGATTATTTTATAGAAAATAAGTAGTACAAGTTTAAAATATTAGAAAAATTGTCTACATAAATTTAATGTAAATAAATAATAAAAAATCGTATTAGAAATAGAATATTTATTAATTGACCTTTTTCCAAAGATTGGAAATTATATATGCTAAAGTATAAGATTAATTTGGAATACATATTTTTAAAATTTCTTTCGCTATTTAGAAATAAACCAAACAAAAGGTCCAATTTATGGTTTTTGGAGAAAATACAAATTTTTAATTGTAATAACATATTTGTTTATAAAGATATCTTAATGAAATTTGCAGAAAATGTGGATCTTATTAATATAAATAAAACCGCGTTAGGCAAATTTCAATCAGCGGTAGGGTTTTCCTGAATTCATAAAAAAACTAATGAAAATTCCAAAAGGTCCAATTTATGGTTTTTGGAGAAAGTACAAATTTTTAATTGTAATAACATATTTGTTTATAAAGATATCTTAATGAAATTTGCAGAAAATGTAGATCTTATTAATATAAATAAAAGCGCGTTAGCCAAATTTCAATCAGTGGTAGGGTTTTCCTGAATTCCAAAAAAAAAGAAACTAATGAAAATTACCAAAAATGGGATTTTTTACATTTGTGGTTATATAATCCACATTTTTCCGAAGTCACGCAGATTTTGATTTAAAACTTTGAACAGTACATTAAAGATTCTGGAAATATATTCCGCTTGTCGTTTCGTACTTTGGGATTTGAGAAAATATGGTCTAAAATCAAAACTTTCATATAAAATGGGTCGAATTCGGGAGGGTATGTACCATGACCAATTGAGTTATTTGGCTTGTTTTTTATCTCAAAGTCATCTCTGTGGAGTTGCCTTTCAGAAAAGTGCAAAATTATTATATGTTGCTGAAGAAAATTTTATTTTAGATAAAAAAAGTGTAGATACTTTTTTGGCTAAAAAATACACGTCTTTTTTGCAATTTTCAAATTCAAAATCGTTTATTTTTGGACTGGGTAAAGGTGTCTTCAAATTTTTTTTATTCAATATATAATTTTGTTCTTTAACTAATTAAGAAAAAAACTAATAAAATCGGTCGGAAATACTATGATATATATGAAAAAATTTGGACCAAGAACATGCAAAATTGTGCTTAAAAATTCAAACGCGAATAACTCGAAAACTATAAGAGATAAATAGGACATGTAAGCACATTTTTATAGATTTAATCAGGGCCTTCAACAATATGAAAATATTTGAAATCGGACGAGAAACAATATTTGGCAAGCGATTAAAAAATTTTTATGTCCGAGGTACTTAACTTTGAGCCCCCTTAGCTCCGTCCCTGAGGGGTTGTTGTGCCTCCCTTCCAAACTTAACATTGTGCGCTCCTCTGCTACTCCTATACAAAATTTCATGAAAATCCAACGGGCTGATCAGAAGTTACAGATTTATTTCCAAAAAATTTCGATTCTGCCCCACTGTGCAATGTATCATTTATTGATGTAAATAAAAATAAAAAATAAAAAAATGTTTAATAGTAATCACCATATGTAAATTACATTTCCATTCAACATTTAAAAAAAAAATATTGTTAAATTATAAAAATGGATTGAATTTCGAAACTCATTTAATTAGTATTCTTTAAAAATCTTTTAAAATTATATGTGTGAATGAATTTTTGGTATACGAATTAAAATAAAATTTTGGCATTTCTTTACTTGTTTAAATGGGAAAGTTGGAAATATCTAAAAATATGGCCATACGTAGATAATATTTCTATATATTCCCTTGTAGAATTTCGATTATCTACAAATATGTATGTTTAAAATTATTAAAAAAAAAAAAAGTAAAAGGACAATTTGCGGTTTTTAGCTAAATAAGTATAATCAACCATTAGTTCAATTTCTTCATACTTTTTCATCTTCTTCTTCTATTATTCCTTTAAAATTATCACAACTGAATGTTTCACTTGAACCGACAGCAAAAAAGCAATACATTGGATGTGAGCTAGAACTAGTGAGTTGAAAAAGAAACATTGTATCTAGCGTAAAGCCGTAATTATTTTAACATCTTTTAATAGGTGAAATAGTTCATATTTTTCAGATTTTAGAATATTATTTTGAGGCAATTGGTGTTCTATTCTAAATAAATTGAAACAAACTGATTTTATACATTTTCCTTACTGGATCTTTATTAAAAATAGTTTATTTGCTTATATTTAAATATGTAATTTTATTAAAAAATTTAATTATATGCTACGTATATTTTTTGATAAATTTTTTACAACTGAAGGAAGTTTTAACTTACTTTACTTACTAACAAATGTCTCATACATAATATAATACAGTTTATTTTACAAAACTTATTGTTTTACACATGATAAATGTTTAATTTACAATTAACTATACAAAATAATATATGTATGAATAAATGGGTAGGTACATACGAGTATGTGTGGTGTATACATATTAGTGGTATATACATATTAGAGTTATCGATTATTCAACTTTTTGGAGAAACTGGTTTTTGAATAAGTCGAATAGTTGGAATTTTGAAAAACCGGTTGCTGTTTTTAAAATTCCGAAAAAAGTTTAACTGTTTTTTTCAGAAGTAATAACTTTTTCCATCAAAAGACTATATTGCTTTAAAAAATCAACAAATGTTATAATATTGAAGTTAAATTTATTATATAAACTATTTTAAGAAACAAATCTTAGTTAAGATAAGAAAATAATGATCAAAAATGAGATTAAGTTTTATATAATATGTTCAGAAACTATGCACAGTGTGAGATTTTGATGATTTAGCCAGCCAAAAAGTCTATTTTTTATCTTTATCATTTTATTTGAATAATTCTTTTTCTGTGACGTGACAATAATTTGTAAAATAGTTTTCTGATACCTAAAATTTATTTTCGTTGAGTTTAATTTCGATATCGAGGAATTCAAGAATATAGGAGCTCTAAAGTGATTCTGAAGGAATGATTTATAAAGGCTATAGGCTAAAATATGACCCGATCATATTTCTATTCAATATATTCATTACTATGTATTAAATATATTTTAGAGCAAATTCTAACTCAGTAAAGTAAAAATTGGAATTTTGGCCAGCTGATTTTGCAAAATCTCACACTGTGCAATTTGAAGTAATAAAAACCATAAAATATTTAAATTGTTTTTGAGAATGTTACAGGTGTTAGAAGAGGAAAAAAACTAATTCCATATTGATATTATCGCTTTAATATTTCGTTAAGCTTATAAAATTAACTTCAATTTAACCTTAAATTATATTAATAGAACGTTTTTATTAAATTTCCATTTAAAACATGTTTTTCTAAATAAAATGTTATTTTTAAAACCGATTCTATTATTTAAAAAAAAACCGATTTATTCGACATTCGAAAAATTAACATTTTGAAAAAACCGACAGTACATAAACCTAAAAAACCGGGTTTAAAACCGTTTGGAAATCCGCGTCGATCACCCTAATACATATGTGTGTAAAAAAAACATATATATACTAAGTTTATAGTACATACGATTATAACTAATTAAAATTACTATCTAAGCATAACTAAGTTACTTCAATCACAGTTACATCACACGCTCATACTCATTTGAATACAAATGCAATAAAAAATTTCATTACATTTTTAGATAATTTAGCTCATTAATGCCCAGAACTATTTTCTTTAGAGCTGTGAAATTATATTATGTAAATGGCAAAATCAAATAAAGTGGAGCAAAAAAAAAAAAAATAACTGCTCAATAAAGAATCAAATGATTTTTGTATTTTTTATTAGCTATCGCATTGTTATCAGAGAACGAAAAAGAGCTTAAACTCTGTTGGCAACTTTAGATGCCACGAAGCATTAATGAGTTAAAAGACAACTTCTTCAGACTGTAAGTAAGTGTATAATAATATTTGCTATAAATTGTATATTTAAGAATAATCCTATTATAATATTTAAGGCAAACCCCTGTTCCAGTCACCATTTACAAAATATCAGTTCTTTTTCATCATTCTCTTCTTGAATAAATAATTTAAAAAATTCTTTAGGGACAATTTTTTTAAAAATTGCCAGCTTTTTCCATTAAATACCAGGGAAGAAATACACTGACTGCAACTGCTGCTACACAGGTGGCACACATCATTACTGTTGATGTTATATTTCCGATTGTAAGGCCGTTATCGTGATGAAAATCATAATCTTCGTGTGGATGTTTTTCAAATTCTAAAACTTCAACATCCAAACGAAAACGTATTTTAGAACTAGGAGACTCTTTGCGCCATACTAAGAAACCGGATGATTCCCGACGTTCTAGACTCCATTTAGGATCATGTATACCACCGGCCATATCCATTTTAATAAGAACAGCGGAATATCTGAAAATGGAGTGAATCATACTTGAGTAAAAAGTATTTATGCATTTTTTCTTTAATATTTAGAGTATTAAAGAAAATATTTTAATAGTGACTTCATTGTAAAGTACATATTTCAAGTTACTAGACAAGAGTAAAAATATAGAAACAGCATTTCCCCCACCCTTATTTTTTTATTTATTTTTATTATTTTTATTATTATTTTTTTTTTTTTTTTTGTTAATCTAAACATTTATGTAGCAAATATTTAACTAAATATTGCTATTAAAATAGTTATAGAACTTTTTAAGTACCTAACAAATACGTATGTATGTACATATACATCTGCAGTATTAACAATTTATTAATAGTTCATTATCGGATTTTCAAATTTTTACATGAGAAAGAAGAGCTTTATGTATTCAAATGTCTTCATAGTATTCTAAAAAATATGTGTCATTGTGGCGTGATTTTACCAATGTGTACATACACTGTATGTACTATGAACTACATAGAACATATGTATGAATATATGTACAGTACAGTATATAATTTTTAAGCTAGTACATGAATATGAGACAAACATACGACTATAACAAATACAATAATAATGACACATTCGAATAATAATAATAATAATTATAATAATAATAATAATAATAATAATAATAATAATATTGTAAATACATTTTATTATGAACAATGTTTTTTAACATTTATATGACAATAGCTTTTTTAATACATTAGCGAAGCTATATACACATAAATGTAGAAACATTTTAAGATAGGACTGCGTATTCAGTTTTTCATTTCGTTTAAAAGGACTTTCAAATTTCAAAAATAATAATTTTTTAATAAATTATTTTAAAATCTGTTACTTGATCAAATGTGCAGATATGGGTGTCGAATAATAAAATATTATTTAGAAATTCCCGTACAATGTTTTATCTTTTCGGTGCTTCAAATATTTTATCCTTAAATATTCCTGAGATTTTCGAACAAAGTATTCTGAAATTATATTATTTAAAAAAAATCATAATTTCACATTTTCCCCTTATAGCTTCGACTGTTTTATAAAATTTTAAAAATGTTTTATGAGACTTAAGGTCGAAGCCTACAGAAAATATTTGAAATCGATCCTAGTCCTAAACAAATGTTTCCCGGAAAAATGCTTTAGTGATCATAATTATTTTAAATATGCGCATATTTATATGAAATCCAGCAGACTGGCTGACTAAATTAGGGCACCACTATTTACTTTATTAACTACGTGACTAAGAGGAAGTCCGTCTTTGCACACACAATCATTTTATTTGTTAATATGAGTTGGTAAATTTTTTTTTTTTTTTTTTTTTTGTTATCTTCTTTTTGATTTCTACCCGTTTACCTAGGGTCAGAAAAGTGTCAATCTCCACCTCCACGCTTACAAAGGATTGGTAAAGTTTTAGTTTGTTTAAAGATCGTTCACAAAATGTACGAAAGAGGGTAATGAAAGACAAACATACTCACATTTAAATATAATGAACTTTAGGTCGGACGGAATGGACTGAAATGGGAACATAGATATACAAGACCTACGATGCAGACAGAGGACATTAAGTCACTCAAAGTGAGTAAGTAGAACTGACGTTTGAACTATGCTTTTTGTTTTTTAATGTTAAGTTTTATTTTATTTGAATTATTTAAATAAATTAATGTAAATATTACGAGTATAATGAATTTGAATTGAATTGCTGTGTTTTAATTAAAAAGGAAAGTTGCACAGGAAAAACAATAATACTAAAAAGTAGTCAAAGTGTCTTTTAAAATTTATTCTTTAAAACTACATATAAATATTTTATTTGCAACAATTAAAAATTATAAGATCTAAACTCATTTATACCATATTGAGTCTCCATTTTCACATGTATGTATTAAACTGCACATTCACATGTATGTATGTATTCACACTAGACTGCATTAAAATTTATCGACTTTTGAAATTTGATCGTAACTTCCATTAGAATCGTTCATTGGGTTATAAAAGGATATTGTGTGAAATATTAGTGAAATCGAATATTGTTAACCTTTGTCGCATCGGACCTGAAGTTTGTATAATGCGTTTATATGGGAAAATAGACGCGCAATATAAACTTCAGGCCCGAGGCGACACGGATTAACGATATCCAATTTCACCAATTTTTCACACAATACCTTTTTACAATTCAATGAATAATTCTAGGGGGAATTACGGTCAAATTTCAAAAGTGGGTAAATTTTGATGTAGTCTAATATATATGGAATTATTTTTGTGTAAAAAATTGTTGGTTTTCGCTTTACGGTGTTATTTAATTATTTATAAATTGTTTTCTTGTATGTAATTTAAAGCCTTTTGATTGTTTTGACAAAATGCCTTAAGAAATTCAACTGAATTGCAGTAAAATAAGTAAAGACAGTAAATTAGAAATGGGTTTCAATTGCATGCATTAAGTGACCACATTTTCCTGCGAATATGCTTCCAATCGTCTGGTCAGTAGCGTTTTAGCCACTGGTGTGTTATTTACAAAAACAAAATACAAATGTTTTAGATATCTGAATAAAATTGCATGATCAGAACTGTAGTGAATTTTGCTTTGGAGTAGCACAGATTTCTAGTAGGTCAGGGGATAGTAAACCCATGGAATTTTTTCATATTTCTTCAAAAGGAGCAAATCAAGAAATCATATAAAAAGTTCTTTGATAGGCACATTTAATGGTAAAAAACGAATTTAAAAATTCGTGATAGTTTAAATTTTATTCCAAGTTTTCAAACCAATTTTTTCGATATTTAACTAATTGATATTTTCCATATTTTTATAACACGTATAACAAACACTTTCAGTGAGAAGCAAAGTAGAAATAAAAATTTAAATAAAATATATAAAAAATATTTTGTTTTCTTATTTAGATGTTTTAATTCAAATGTTTTCTTTATAGTACCGAAAGAAAACGTTCTCTAATTCCAATTTCATTTATAATTTCGTATATATTTGGACCTACTCAGAAATTTTTGTTATTTCATTAAATGCTCCTTTCAAAACCTTTTATGATACTAATATTTAATGTTATTCCTTCGGAAGAAATCTGAAAACAGACCAGCTTACAGAATATTAAGAATTAATATCTGGCTTAAAATCAGAAAAGAACTTTAAATTGTGGCTGAAAACTCGACTGCTTTTTCGGGAGTTTCACTAATATGTGCTACATGTAAAACTTTTGCTACAAATTAATCATATGTATATTCAAGTACTAATATTGTGCAAAACTAAATAAATAATTGTTTCACTTAATGTTTACAAGTTTTACGAGTATATATGAAGCGACAATATCAAAAAAGTGTTTGTTTTGATTTTACCGGTCATATCATAAATTTTATACACACATATAATTTTTTTTTTTTTACTTTTATCGCGCTACTTAAGAAATTAAAAAACAAATTGTAAACACAATTGCAAAGGAATTATTGTAGTAAAAGCATTATATCGTTACCTAAAATGCAAATGGCTTAACTACCAACAAATATTTTGCACAAAGAAAAAATAACTACGTATATAAAAATTATAAAAATGTAATCATTGCTTTTAAAAATTTGCTGACACGTCTCATAATAACAATTATAATAAATTTCCACCTAATTGACATTTAATTCTTTTACTAATTTAGTTCATTTTGCATTATGTTAGTTAAAGCAGTTTGTGTGTTTCAAAAAACTAGAAGAAACATTTTTAGGAAGACCCCTCAAACGATGCGTATTAATGGGTTGAATATTAAAAAAAAAAAAAAAACCATTCAAAGCCACGGGTCTAGAACATTTTGTCAAAAAATGTTTTGAACATCGTCTCGAAATGGGTATCACAAAACTCGTAAAATTTAAAAAAAAAATCGCAAAAATTTTGGCCCATAAACCGTCAGTTTAGTACGTCATGCAGAAAAAAGTTCGATATTGTTTATGCAAAATGGATAAGATTTTCATAATTTTGTTTCTTTTAGGGTAAAATATTAAAAAATTGCATTGTAGTATGGCCCTAAATAAATTATTTTCAAAAAATTTGTTCATCAAACTGCACTAAAAACTCCTCTACCGGAACAAACTCCCTTGGGGAAAAATTTTAAAATATATTTTATATAATAAGCTGAAAATTACGATTTTTTAAGATCTATTTCGCGAAAAAAAACCCTATTTTTTGCCAAAATGTACCACCTTATTCAGCCTTATTCAGCTCATAAATACGCATCGTTTGAGAGGTTTTCCTACATCGAAAACTCAAAAAAAAACGTTTACTCGGAACACTCTAACGTAAATATGTATTAGTATTTGTGAATATAAAACCATAAAGTGTTTATAATGTCAATACGATTTTGTACGTTATTAAACAATATTTTTATTTATATTTTCTTTATTTTAATTACTCATAAATTGCTTAGTCTTGTCTATACGACACAATAAACATTAAGATCAAATGTTGTTTTTATTACGTATTTTTTTTTATGAACAAACAAATAAATATATTAAAAATTATATGTATATGTATGTAGGAATATAAATTATTATGTACATACATATATAGATTGTAATTCCCTATTCAGCTTTTCGATCAAAGTTCACTTAGGTCAGTAATAATTTAAAATTCTGTCTGAAATTTGTTAATACATATTTGCATTTGGCAAATATATAATAACATATTTGACAATTAAAGTTTATTAAAGTTTAAAAAAAAGTTATTTTAAACACAATAGCAGA
The DNA here is from genome assembly GCA_932274085.1 of Protocalliphora azurea. Taxonomy (NCBI): domain Eukaryota; kingdom Metazoa; phylum Arthropoda; class Insecta; order Diptera; family Calliphoridae; genus Protocalliphora; species Protocalliphora azurea. The sequence continues at coordinate 103,310,533 of OW026519.1, read as the reverse complement.
ATGTAATTTAAAATTTTGTTTTTCTTGAAATACAAACTAAGATTTCGGGATTTTTATGCTAAGTTCCTGAAAAAAAAATATGTAATTCAAACAGTAGTAAATAAAATTATTTAACGATAATGCTTCAATTTGATCCTTTATGGGGAGTCTTATTTATATTATTATTGTCTACATATTAGAGTCTAATATAATTTTCATTTTGAAAAATTAAAAAGGTAATAAATTCTATTTATAAATAAAGAATGAGATTATAGATTTTAGAATGTTGTATCAGATCCTACAGATTATAACTATTATTTAAGCTTTTAAGAGGAACATATCGAAGGCTTATATTCAATAAGGGTTATCTGCAGATTTCCAAAAGTATTTTTGATGTCAAACTCATAAAAAACGTCATAAAAAAATAAAATAAATTTATCTTTTGGTATTGTTTTTCGTTTTTTCAAATTAACTATTTTTAGGTAAAATAGAAAATATTTGATTAAAGTAGAACGTATTCAAAATGACAATTTTAAAGATATTTACCGTTTATTAAACATTTTTAAATAATTTTTGTATTTACGAGAGCAGTACCATACATGAATGTGATGAAAACAATTAGATAATAACTGATGAAACTGATACAAAATTATAAAACAAAATTTGTTAAAATAGGCACTTATACCTCGTATTTGGAATAGTCTAACTTATAGATGTAATAAATTGTTATAATTTAGTGCACAAACCATTTGGATGAGTTTCATTATACTAAGTGTGTATTTTTACAGCAACCACTATTTCCGCGATTTTTAAATCCAGATTTTCCTACTTTAATAAGTTAATGTAATAGTAAAAGTCATTGGTAATAAAACCAATAATAAATGCAATTGTTTACTATATTTTTAACACAATTCCAAAAAAAATGTGGACAATTTGGTAAATTATAAGTCGCATTTTATTTTTGCTTCAAGTAAAGATCTGAAAATCATTCTCATTATGTTTTTGAGACAAAAACTACACTCACCAATCAAAAAAATGGTATTGATTTGGATTCCATTCTCAGAAACATCAGCACTTAAAAAAAACTTTTTCAATATATTTTATTTGGTTGCGCTCGAAAATCAATAAAATTAGAGTTTTCATGGATGATATATAATTTAAAAATGTAGTGCAATAATGGCAAACATTTACCTGCAGTCTTTTTTGCAAAAAAAAAAAATTAAATACACGAAAAAATTAAAATTTTCTTCATTGCCCCATTTGCCATAATACCCCAGTTTTCCCCATAATTTAATTCAGTACGTTTTGATTTTTTGAGTTTGCGGCATTAACTAAACTGCGAGTTTTTATAACAATATATTGGTATCGTTAAAAAGAGAAAGATTTCAGCAGCTTAAAGATTTTAAAAAGCTATATATCACATTTGAAAAACCGAAATGAAAAATAATAATATGCTAAGATTTTTTTTGTTAATTATAACTTGCATCATTGTAAGACGCGCAGTTTTATGACATTTTCAATAATGCTTACAGCGCACAAAAGCGATGTTATTTAGCCACCTTCAAGTGTTTAATATAGCACTAAATAGTTTACTAAACCGATTTAGCGGTCTCTGTCAGTTCGTCCGTCCAACCGATATTAATGTAAACTTTCTGATCAAACTATAGTTTGCAATTTGCAAGATATCTTAATAAAATTTGACCAAGAAGGGCTCAAATGAATTTCGTGGAAATTGTGATAAAAATCTTTTCCCAAAATACGTTTTTACTGTTTCTTTTAAAGTGAAAATTATGATTCCTAATTTTGTGACTATCGACCCAAATTATGGCTTCCCATTGAAATTTTTTTAGGAAAATCATACATACATATATTTTATATAGATACTATAGAAAAATTTTATAAAAATCTTGTGTTGCAACTTTTAAGAGTGCTAATTATAAAAATTTAAATGATGACTTACACGACATTATTGTTTTTAACATTATTAAATAGTCTAAAATTAAAATCCATTTTCAAACAATTAACTTTAGAAATAATTATGTACAAAAAATATGTATAAAAATTTCAGTACAAATTACATATATATTTTTGTAACACTAAGTTAGAAAATTAAAAATATTGTTCAACAGGGCAGGGCAGCAGAGAACAATATTATTATATTTTTAGTTCTTGGAATAATGGCTATAATCTGCATATGAATTTGTGTTCTCCTACCTATGCCTTATATAATTTATACATCTTGAGACTTACAATTTACATAATTTTTTTTAGTTAAAAAAACGACTCTGTACATAGTTTTAAATATTTAAATATTGGAACACTCGTATTAAAACTCCCTAAACTGCGTTTTTGAATGTTTTAGTAACAATTAAGTTATTGGTAAAAAGTTAAAAAATTTTTTTTTTTTTTTTAATTTTCTTATTGATTTAATTTTTTGTTTATGCAAATTATTTAAAAATATTTATAATTAGAATTACGGACACATTTTCGATCATTTGAAAAGTAACACCAGTTATTTTACAGTTGCAACGTTTAGAGAGATTATCTAACTACCAAACTTAGTTTTTTTCTCTTGAACTGTAAGATGTTATAAATGTCTTATTTTAGCAGTAATTATATATTTAACAACTATAATTTTCTTTAAACAAAAAAGGCTGTCTGAATATTTTATAAAATACATTGTTAATATACTAAGGAAAAAGAGAGGGCTATCATAACTTCGCAAAGAACGGGTTTGAAGAATTTATTTCTATGTGTCAGGTTTAGTAGAAGGTTTTTTTTTTTTTTAACAAATAGTAGGAATAGTTTCTATGCTTTCCTCAACAATTAGGCTTTTGCAGATAGCACTTATTGAATATAATCTCTGAATATACAAACTCAACAATTTGACGTAAAATTTTAATGAAAATCTTGTATAACTTTTTTGACACTAGTTGATAACACTTAATGCTTAAAAATCGAATAAAATTGTTGTTGTCATTATGAAATACAATTGAAGTAGTGTAAAACGTTGTGACATTTATCAATGGGCATCACGAAATGTCATCTCACAAGGAAAAGTTGTAAAATGAAATACATACGTATATGTATTTAATTATACAAATAAGTACACTTAAAATCATACGATTTTGCTGTTTAAGATCTTCACTAACAATATGAAAATTTTACTATATATGTATATATATATATATATATATATATATATATATATATATATATATATATATATACTAATTGTAACATAATTTTAATAAAATATTTGCCTAGTATGCATATTTATTTTAGGTTATGGTTTGACACGTAAAAAAGATGTAATAAGTTTCAATTAGATACAGAGCTTCCAGATCTTTTTCTAGTTACATCCCTAAATAGCAAATTTGTATCCCCAAATTTCCCCACAAATTTGCATAAATTATCCCCAAAGATCTTCACTTAAATAATACTTTAATTTTATAGATTAGTACACCTACATTACTTTTTATTTGTGCTTCAATTCATTTCCTTTGTAGATATGCAGATTTAGGTAGTTAAATTATTTAAAAATAAAAGTTCATATAGATTTTTACGCCAATCCAATTAATATAAATAATTTTTTTTTTTCGTCTTTATGGTATCATATTCAGTATTAAAGTTATATTTTATTGTTTTCAGTGCACTCTGTTGCTGAAGGAAATATAGGTTTCTCTTACTTAAAACTGCATATTCGATGAAAAATTATGTTTTTTTTAAAATTTTTATTAAATTAAGTGAGAAATTATAAAAATAAAAAAACATCTGCAAACAAATCCCATAATCCCCATTTCACAAAAGATATCCAAAATTTGGGGATTAATCTCCTAATCTAACAACACTGATTAGATCGTAACAGTATTTTTTTTTTGCATTTTACCGCATTGTATCGTTATTGTATTTTTAATAAAGTAATCAACAAAAACGATAAAATTTTAAACTTGTAAACAACAGAGCTCTCAAAGTTGTAGATAACACTATACTACTTATCAGTGTGAACGCACTTATCGCGTTTGTGAACGCGTATGTCAAATTACACAAACATATATGTGTATGTATGAATATTAAGTTAATTGCGAACATGATATAATTTTGGAGGCTCACGTACGTCGTATGATTAAAATTGCGTAGAAAACCCTACTTAGGGGTATTATAATTTTGTTTCTTTCCCCCTTTTCTACTTGAGAATAAATCCATATTGACATACTTAATTTAAAATATACCTACATATGTATTTTTGTGTGAGTTGGGTGTGTACAAAATTTATTATTGTAAATATCTATTTATATTTTTTATTATTTGTAAATATTGCTATTGCAAATGTTGTTATTGTTTTTGTTGTTATTTTCATATTTCCTGATAACGTAATTGATATTATGGACTTGGGAACTTTAAACAATAACAATATGTGTATATTATTAATTAATTTTGTTTTTGTCTATTCTAGACTCAGTGTGCTGTTGTTCTTATATGGACATTTATTATTATTATCATTGTTATTATTATTATTATTATAATAATAATAATTATTATTATTATTATTATTATTATTATCATTATTTTCTTTTTTAACATCCCCGCATTTCTTAAAATAGCTACTGTCACATGCGTAGCTATTTGTGTTAATTAGTCAGTGTAGACTAATTTAATATTGACCAAATCGAAATCTGATTGGACAGAACGTTCGGCTTTAAAACATAAAAAACTACTAACATCAATATCATTTACTAAAAAATTACAACAGAATTTCCTGTTTCCAATTCTGAAAAAATTCGTTCAAAAAAGTGAATTTGTCCAAAAATGTTGGACAAAATTGGACAAGTGATTTGTAATGCATGAGATTTTCTTTATACAGTTTTTATTCAAAAGTAGCGGGTAACTATTGTTCTTAGTTGCTAAATAATATTTAGCAAAGCAATTTATTTTTGTAAAATAATGTAATAATTGTTTATTGATTCTTTCGTTGTGCTACTTTTTTTTTGCTTTAGTTTTGTTATTTTAATTTTTATTTATTTATTTTTTCTCGATAATTGATTGAATTCAACACTGATAAGGATGTATATTTATTTACGTATGAATATACTACAGTTCTGAGTAAATTATTAACACTTTGTATACATAATTTAAGTATCTGAAGCATAAACGCGTTTTCTTAACTTTTTTCCCTAAAAAATTGAACATGGCAAATTTTGAGACTGAAAATAGCTTCAAATGAAATATGATTTTATATTCATAAATTTTTATAGAACAGTAGTAGTAATGGATATTTATAAACGTTTTATATTGTTCACGATTTCATTAAAATTCAGACAAAGTGAGCTCGGTAGAAAACTGACCATATAAGCCCAGGTTTCGGTAGTTTTTTGATACCCTGGTTTATTTAATGATGAACTTTTTAATGATGATTTAACGGCTTTTTTCACTTTTGGTATTACATTTTGTTTTTGTTTTTTTTTTTTCTAAATAAAGAAGCTTATAGGTGGCTTGGTATATTTGATCTATGTAGGAGTCCCGCAAGTCCGCTAACGTAGTAGAGTATTAAATGCTAGTATTATATATACATATGCTTTGCAGAAATATAAATTACACCATCAAATCTTAAAAAAAAACCGGTCGACAATTAATCACAGGTGAACCCCTCCGAAAACATTAAAAGTGCAGAGTGTAAGGTATCAAATGATCTGATTTGTCCGACTACATGTTGTTTACTTGTTTTTTCGAATAAATTTGCTGAAACTATTAACAACGTGACATCAAAAGATCACCTTATTATATTATTTAAATGATGGATATATTCCATTTTACTTGTTCATAGTTTGAAGTATTAAAACCCACAAGATAATCAATTTTTTGCAATATGAATAAATATTACATTAATCTGAAATTTGTTCCTCCTACTTTGAAGCTCCAAGAAAGAAATTAAGATGAAAAAATAAAAATTCCATAAAATCGTGTCTTCAACGTAATTTTTTCGATGAATTTTTGATGATTTTTGAAATTATTATATAATTATAAAAATAATTTCAAAATTTGTTTACTTATAAAATTTTCCCAAGATTACAAAAATTCCCGAAAACTCCCATTTTGAAAAATATTGGTAAGTAAATTATTTAATGTAATAATATAAATTATGTTCAAAATTATAGATATATTATACAGAAACTTTTTTATAATTTTCCTTTTATCAGATCAAAAACCAAATCGTCTCTAATTCACATAAATTTATTGTAACTTTTTATAAAATCAGGATTTGTCAGGACTAGTGTATGTGAAATAACGTTTGGTATGAATGCAGTCTATTGCTGCCCCAGCTGTTATGAATGTATATAAATGTATACACATAAAACAGAATTCATGTATTTCAATTAGTACTTGATTTCTTTAGAAGTTGTTGTGCAAAGTCGATTAATTTAATCAATTGAACCCACTTTGAAAAATCAATGAACTACACATACTTGAATAAAATGTTAAATATTAACGCACACATTACAAAAAAAATATTGTTTTTGTTTTCCTTTTTTATTTTAATTAATAAATAACATTTATTTATACTCGTAATACAAGAATATTTTATAAAACAAAAAAGTCATCTTGTGATTTCACAGTATCTTTGTTTAGTGAGACAAAAGAAAATTCATACGATTTATTTATAATAGTTCTATTAAATTCAAAAAAATTATTTGAAATAAAAATATTGCAACAACTAGCGGTTATAATTTGAATTTAATCTTTATGGGTTTTTGAAATGGTTCATATTTTCAAAAACATAAAATAACTGATCGTAATATACTATTATATATAAGTAATATATCATGAATTCCACGAGACATCACATCTGAAAAATACCATAGGTCTTCAGGTTTGGCATTTAAATGCTCTGTAAAATCGCAATGGCATATATTTTAATTTTTTGAAATATCAAAAAATTCGGAATTTTATTCATATTTTTAATTTCGTAAAAAATAATTACTCATATCTTTTGAAGTTAAAATCCGATTTCTTTGGCGATTAAATCTTCTTAATCTTCTTAATTTAAATCTTCTAATATCATAATTCGAAAAATAACTATTGTTTAAGACAGTGCATATATAATGCAAATTCATTTTCTAATACATTTTTGAAATCTTTCCCCATCTTTAATTTTTTATATATTTTTTTATATTTTTATTTAAAAAACACTAAACCGGACGAGCTCGTGATGTAGCAAGAATAATTATACCATCCTTTAGCTATAGATATTTACTCATCTTTTTTTATGCAAATTGTGGAGAAAATCCTTTCTGGTCCATGTTAGGGCGTCAAAAAGTGAAAATTTGTTTAAAAAAAATTAAAAATGCATCTGAAAAATTCACAAAAGATAACGGTTTATAACGGTCTTAATATCAACTAAAAAAGTTATGAATATTTAAATTTAGATACTTCGTATATTTTTAACAATTTTCCATAAACAAAACTCGCTAGTTTTTTTAAAATTTATAAAAATAAAAACGTAGGTGCCCATCTTACTCCATGGCGTAAGTGTCTTTCATGGAATTCATAATATATATTTGTATTTATAGTGAAACATTGTATTTTACTGTTATCTTTACACGAACTAAAATGCAAAAGGCTTTAAACTAACTTTTTTATTTTTAAAATATTTAAATTTTAAACTTATTTTTTTATTGTATTGTAGTTTAGGTATTTGTTATTGTTTTTATATGTAGACTTCTTATGTATATTCTGTTAAAAAATATAATTCAACATTTGTATTAAACCGGTTTAAATGACCTTAATGGTCAAAATCGTCATTTATATATATTAAAGTGCATATCAACAAAAAGTATCTTGTATTATTTTGGTATTATTTGTTTGCGCTGAGGTTTGTAACGCACAAAAATATTAGTCGTACACCTACATTTAGAATAATAATTAACTCAAAATCAAAGTCGTTCTGTCTGACTGTCTATCTATGTAAGTTTTAAGTAAAAAAAAGAAGGAAAATTAACTGTTTTTCTATATAAAACCTATTGGAATTAATTTTTTTTTTTTTTTTTTTTTTTTTTTTTTTTTTAAAAATTTTAAATCTCCTCAGCATTATTGTATGGAAAAAACTTTCAAACCCTGGAGAATCGTGTTATTATTGGATTTCGAAAATCAATGCATCTTAAACACAATCGAGATATACAATAAGCCCCATGGTTTAATATTTTACAGTATGAAGATATAGCAGAAAACTAAATTTTTAAAGAATTACATAGCTGATTTTGAATTCAAATGCTCTACATGTCTAAATGAAAATTAGATTATAAGTTTTCAAAATTGATTTGAAAATTTGATTTGATGACTCGAATGCATTCCAGTTTTCAAAATGAAAATTTTAAAGGAGTAAATATTAATGTTTAAAATGTCTAAACCTTAAAAAATAAAAATTTATTAGTTCTTTTAATATGAAATATTTTAGCAGTACAAATCAGCGATTTTATTTAAAGTGTAGGCGGTTTCTAGTGGCTTTTCAAATACAATCTGGTGGGACATGGCCTCAAAGTTTTGGTAACACTGGTATCTGGTTATGTTGCTTTTACTATTTTTATTTTATTTTTTATTCAATCTTCACGAGTGTATTTTAGAAATAGGTTTTTGCCAATACATACATTTGTATTTGAAAAAATGTTCATCTTTATAAATCCAGTTCTAGACAAAATGTCTATTTGCATATTTTTGCATATTTTAGTCGTTATAGCAGATTTTTGCATATTTTGGGTTTAGTTGCATATTTTGTCATATTTGGCATATATTACACCAAAGAAAATAATTTTGCATATTTTATACACAAGAGAAAAATTTTGCATATTTTGCACACACTAGAATTTGCCATTAGTAAATTTTCTTTTTACTGTTTCCGTTTCCCCAATAATTTTCATGTTATAAATTAAGAATATTAGTTTTCAATATGTTTAAGTGAGAAAAAAAGTGCAAAGAAACTAATAAAAATCAAGTTATTTTTTAAATAAATAGTGTATAATTTAAAATTTCATAATTTTAATTCAATAAAATTAAATAAACAATAATAATATTTAAATAACTCTTGAGATATCTCCAAATGATTTACACAAAGGCTGCTAACTTATTAATAATTATCTAACAATAAATATATTATTTTCAATTTAAAATATTAATTTGCAATGTTGAATAATAAAATTTGTAATTTTATATAGATAACTCATGCGTTTGATAATACCATGCTAATACCAATCAAATAAAAATATTCGTATGATGGAATTGAGAATAAGTACACACACTTTAATAGTTCAATTATTCAAAACTTTAACGACTTAACGGTATTAACTAGTAAGCGTGTATATATAACATACTTATGTACATGCATGCTCATTTACTTTATAATAGATATGTACACGATATTTTTGCAAACGATAAAGCTTGATATAACGCATATTTTTAAACCATTAACTCAAAAATCTCATTTTTTATGTTATGACGATTTTGAAGTAAATCAGCGACATGTATATTATGTATTAAAAATAGAGAATAAAGTTCAGATAAGATTATAATATTTTAATGAATTTTTTTATTTATTTTTGATATATATACATATGTAGGTTGATTGATATTGACCATTTGCAAAACTTGGTAATTTCCTTCTATTGTTCACTTTTTTTGCGAAAATGTTGATAATAGAATATAGAATTTTGTTCATAAATAAATATTGTTCTTTTAAAATCCATCAATTTTGGGATAGTACTACTGTTCTAGGTATAGGTGTGAGTGTATTTATTAATATGTGAGTGTATTTATTAAAACAAAATTATAATTTGAATAAATCATAAAAAGACCTTCATAAATTGATCAAAATTTCAATAACATTTCCAGATTTAAATTAAAAATAAATTAATATTCTACCATACCAACCACATATGTTTACAAAAAATAAAATAAAATACATGCATATGTACATATTTACGTATATTCATACATGCGTATAAAATAAATAGTAAAAAATAAATAAATAAAATAAAGCTATTAAAAAAAAAAGTGATTTGTTTTGATATTTTGCACACATACATGTTTGTTCCGAAGTGGGGAGGGATGGGGAAAATATATTCAAAAGTATCTTTGTTACTTGACTATTGAATACAATCGTAAGAAAACTTCTCTCTCTCTCTCTGCTGCTTACGAAGCTGCAACTATTGTAATTTTAGTTAGTTCAACGTTCAAATATGTATTTGTGTAGTTGTTTGTAGTATTTATTAATTAATCTTTTTTTTTTTTTTTTGCTTATTATGTTGTTTTTGTTGATGTTTTTATTGTAGTATTTATAAAATGCAGTTATATATACTTTTTGATTTGAATAAAAAAACACACACTTAGAACTTTATTCAAATATACATAACAATTGAAAGGTAGATCTAAAAGCAATTAAATTTTTGTGTTGTTTCGTTTCGTTCCGATCAATAACAACTAACTTGGTCTATGCATAAAAGCACACTAAAATATTAAATATTTGCAAAAATATAGTTGAACCCCCTTTTGGAGCAACGAAACAGACCTTGCTTGCTTCTTGTTCGCTCATTTAGTAGCAAGTTTTCTAGTCGAAAGCTACAAAAAAAAAAAAAAAAAAAAAAAAAACAACTGCTCACCAACACAACAAACATATTACTGGAATATACCCAACAAATATTTTGATTTTATGTACATACCCAATCGAAACTGATTTCAAGTCAAATATTTTCTTTTGTTATTAACAACAGTTTTTTGCAGATATAAAGTGGAATCGAAAACTGATCTGGTAGGATGTGTGTAATTATAAACACAATCTCTATACTTCACAATACAATTAAATTGTCAATCCAATAGTCTTCCAGAATAATACAATCTGAACAGATTCCTAGATACGTATGTATTTGTTTCATAATCTTCAATTGACTTTCAAGTTCGGACGAATTGTAATCAATGAAACTAGTTTAATACATACAAATTTGTGTACCGTTAGGTTGTCCTTGTTAGTAAAATTTATTCAAAAGCTTTGAATAGAATTTTGTTCATCAGCCAGTTGTCTGATCCATTCTGTAAATGCCCTGCTTTGTTTTGGACAAAGATCTCTAAATAGCCTGACCGAGATATCATACATTAATATAGGATACTAAATTGAGTAAATGACTCTTAGCGACAATTTCATATACTCTGCGACATCTTTTGTATGCAAATTCTACTACAAATTCTATATACTTTCAGCTGTTATGATAACAGTGTAATACTGTCACTATCTATTGTAATCTAAATTTTTTATTTGTTATATTTCATTATATTCTACCATAAAATAGAACGTGAAGATTATGTGAGAGGCTCTTCAAACTTAATTTGTCCAATAAATCAATCTCGTTTTGACAGAACAATTTTATTGTTTTAATTGATTCCTAGTTGACACTTAATATGAAGTTTGCTGGGTATACATGCATTAATTTATATATGTACATATGTATAGTATACATAAAAATCACATATTCATCGATATTTGTGAGTGTTACTAATTTAGTTAGCAGCGAACGATAACAAAACAAAAAAAAAATACAACAAAGCCAGTATGGTGAATGAGTGACTGACCTTAGTCATAACGGGCCTCCATATTGTCGCTCTCCAACTATTGATTATTTATTTTTTATTTATCTTGACATTCTCGTCGCTATGTAATATCTAGGGGCTGGATTTTATTATTGTAAGCGTGGGCTTTATGGATTTATATTATACTAAAAATAAGCTCGTTATTGAAATAATGGATATTGTATATAAGCATTGGATATCGATCCTGAAATTTTGAATATTTTTCGCAGTTCGTTAAATATAACTTTCATTTGGGTGGATCAAATTGTTCGGGTGAAATTTTTGATTTTAGACCCATAGTTTCATGGGGAAGTTTTCTTAGAATTCTTCGTAGATTTCGTTTTTGCTGTACGCTCTTTTTCAAAAACAATTGACCCACCCTAATGTATACATAACTACACACACATGTATTCAAAATTATTTGGAAAATATTCAAATTACTAAAAATTCTTCTGATAATTAACTATTCAAGTTATAATCTGTTTTGTAAAATATGTATGTATTTGTAAAAAAATTTATTAAAAGAGCCTGATTTTGGCACCTTTCTTAGCAGTTGTAATTTATTTAACAGATGTATCTGTGAATAATACATTCATATTTACACACCCAAATACTTTTATGTCGCTTGTACTCTTATGTTTATATGTATGTATGTACGTATGGATGTATGTACGTACTATGTATATGTGCGCTAGTATATGAAGTTCTCGTACCAATAGAATTATTGATTTTTATTTATTAGAAACAATAAAATACACACCTGGCAATAAATATAGTTGCACTAATGTGTTTTTTTAATTTCTTTCTGTAAAAATAAAAAAATGAATCCAAATCATTAACCTTTTCCCTAATAAAATGTATTTGTATAAACTATTAAAACAAAATTTGAGCTCGGTGAATTTTAAAAAATACACGTGTATTTTGTACATACAATTTTTATTCGATTATTTATAAGCAATAATAGCTTAAATCCGTTGTGCTTCGCTACTCCCATCGTATTGAAATAAAAAAATCAAACTAAAATCAAAAGTTTACAGCAGGTTCAAGATTGTCAATCTGGGACATAAAAATAAAAATCTGCCCACTTTCATACTCGTGAGATATCATCACATTTTTTTTTCAATTATCATCCAGCTTTCCCAACCTAAATATTTTTCGAATCTGAATTTGGCAACCCCTAGACCTGTCTACCTTATTTCCAATCAATTGTGAAGCTTTATAAAAAATTTATTCCTATAAAACATTATGACATTACATAGTTATTGATTTGTATAGGAGCTACCACTCCTCTATGCCTACCCATCCTAGAGTCATTTCCATCATGCAAAGAAAAAATATGGTTACGGTGATCTCAGTCTAAGAGCAAACATATTATGATAGAATTATATGTTTGCAGTAAAAATTATGAACAGGGAAAGCGCAAATAGGCAATAGCAAAATATGCAAAAAATCAGTTGCCCGGTTTTGAACTCTTGAAAAACACGGTTGGATACTCTAAATAGCATGTTTTTTCCTATATATTGAATGAGACCATCGATGAAATATTTATCCGTTCCAAAACAAGTAAAGCATTTTAGCACCGAGTTGCAAGTACATATTTTTGCATATTTCACCCTTAACGAAATATTTTTTCATATATATTGATTTATAGAGCATATTTGTAGCATGTTTTGTATTTTGAAGATATTTTTTGTATACCTCATCGAATGTTTTTGAGTTGTGATGACAAAAAAAATAAAACGCAAAAATATTTAGTATTTATTATGAGGAGCTTGTCTTGTAGCATCTGATTAAACAGATTAAATGATCTTTATTAAAGCCATTTTTGAAGTATGATATAGTGGGAGTATTAGGTTTTAAACTTGCCCGAATAGCATCAGTAAAACAATTTAAGTTTGTGAATAAGAACAATATAACAATATAATATAATTTTGATAATTTCTGAACTAAAACTAATGTTTAGAATCGGATGGGTAAGTAAATGGAAGGTCAATAAAGTTTTTATATGATATGCCAAAATGGGGAATTTAATTAAAATAAGGATTTTCGAGACGGTTTTTTGATAAAATTTAGTTTTACTTATTTTATAATATTATAATATTATAATATTAATAAAATACTTTGTTTATCATATTGTATTTAATAACTTTATCATAATATGATATTTAATATTATTTAATAATTATTAAATATCTCGTATTGTTTGAATCGGCCCAAATTTAACCAAACCTAATTTACTTATATTTATTAATATAGAAGGCTTATATTCAAAAAGGGCTCGCACCTATTATTATATAATTGTAATGTTTAAAGGTAATACTGCTAACCACCAAACTTCGCTTTTATTTATTTTTTATTCGTATGATATCATAAGTTAAATATTTATTCTAATTTTTACCAACAATTTTATATTCTACTCCTTTAATATACGAAGAAAAAAAGAGCTATCTACATTAACTTCAAGAATAATGGATTTAATAAATTTATTTTTTATGTGAGGTTTAGTAGAAGACCGGATTGCAAAATGTTGAAAAATTAGTAAAATAAACACTTTTTCTGCTTTCCTGAACAATTGCGTTTTTGCAGTTAGCCCATAATGAAAATAAGCCCTAGATATTTAAACTAAATGAGAATTATAATGATGATAGTTTTTTATTAAAGTGAAGTATAAAAGTGTTAAAAGTATTAAAGTGAAGATAAAAAAAAACACAGATTAACGTTTACATAATACATGTAAATACATAAATAAATAAATAGTTAGATGCGTATACGTAAAGAAATCCTTCCCTTTTTTCATACAAATTATATAGAAATTTAAATAGTGTATGTACTTGTATATGTATGTATATGCATACATATTCAAATTATTTACCAAGATATCTACGAAAACTGCAGACAGATAAATATATTTTAATTATGAAATTACTTTTTACTAAATCAAAAGAAATTTAATACAATAATATTGGTGGAAGCTTATATATATATATATATATATATATATATATATGTATTCAAAGCCAAATTCAAAAGACTTAAGGATATCTTTGTGTAATTTCGAATAACTCTCATATAAAAGTCCTTTTATAATAACACCCTTTCTAATTTATCTCTTAAATTCATACTTCGTAAAAATGATGAATTATTTGTGAAGAACGAATAAAACCTTCTTGAATAGTTTTAAGATTATAATGCATTAACGGAAACATGCTTATGTAAAAATTTCATAAATTTCTTACTAATACCACAATTTTGTGCAATATATCTAAAAATTGAATCAACTTTTATTCTTATTGAAAACAACAACAACTTTTAAATTTGATCAATCTCATTTAATTCTTTCGATTTTGAACAAAAAATTAAAAGAAAGTGTGGCTGTTTGGATGACAACTCTACGGGAATTCCTCATAAACAACTAAAAATATGCTCTTAAAATATTACTTTTTTCTGGTTAAATTTAATATAACCTACTTTTCCATACTAAAAAGAACTTGATTTTTATTAGAAATTGTTAAAAGTATCTTTCTTCTTTTTTTTAACTTAAAAATATTTTAAGCTTATGGATACATTGTAACGGTAAATTACAAAATTTCTATCAATTTATAAGATGAAAATTATTGGAGTATTGAATTTGAAAAACGTCTTTGACCGTAAAATTAAAATTTCTCTATTTATGTTCTTTAATGTAATATATACAAAATTGTGCTCTTAAGCACAAAATATGAAAAAATATAACATTTAAATTGCTAAAATATTCTTTAACATAAGGATTTTTCATGAAGATATGCTGTTAAACCCAGAATATGCAAAAATATTCTGTAACAAATCGATGCCTATTTCGTTAAAATTGTATATAGTTGTATATAACTCAAATATCTTTTGAACTAAAAGTGTTCTCTCCCACTTGTAAGTAGATTTTTTGTATATAAGTTTAAGTATAATTTAATATTCAGATTATATTAAATTTCCATCCCCGATTTTAAACGAAATAAGTACAATTGTACTGAATTTACCATCCCTGCTTAAAAAGCTTTTATTATTTAAAGATATAGAGAAAGCAACAAGTGAACTTTTAAGAGTAAATTTAGTGCGCATGAAAACAAAAATTTTAAAACTGTTATTTTGAACGGGTTTTTAAATTTGTTGAACTTTAAATATTGTCTGTATGTATTAACACAAGAGTTTCGTTAGCACTAAAGGCGAATTTATACAAAATGAGCTCAGTTAAACAGCTAATTCATTTTTTTCGTGGTTAGTGCTGTCAAATTCCATGTATAAAAAATTTTAGCTTACTGGCTGAAATATCAAACTCCACATATAAAAAAATTTATGAATTCGTCTTATTGTTGTTTTTGTACAACTGCTGTCACCTTCGACTCAGAATAACTTTCTGAGTCGATTTATGGGCACAATTTGAAATATATCTTGATAACATTTGGCACCAATAGTTATATGGTTACAGGGGTAAACCCTGTTGAAATTGATTAGTATCCGTCCACTATTTCACCTAGCACACATAAAAATGTCGTCCCGAAATAAGGTTTTAATGCTCATAAATATCTTTAATAAAGGTTAGTGTATTATATGGTCGAACTTGACCGAATAGTACTTTTTTTAAGTTAAATTACATACTAAACTGCATTTATACTACAAATGAATTTTATGCATATTTGAATTATTTCCTTTAAAAAGTTCACAACTTGCCTTCATTTGAGCCATGACCCAGTAAAATCTGTCTACATTATAGACTTTAAATACACATAGCCCTCAGGGGCAGAGTGTATTCGCTCTTTTCACATACACAACACGAACGTCAACAAAAAAATGCAAAAATTCTAAATAAATGAACAAATCTCACAACAAAGATTATAAGAAAATAAAAATTTTCAAATTCAGTTCTAAACAGATCAACTAATGCATTTGTGTGTCCTCTCTTTGTGCCTATCATTGCTTTAAATACAACGTAAAGATATGTTAAAGTTTAAAATAACGTAAAGTACCTACGTTGGTTGGTTTCTTTATGTTTAGAGTCTAAACCTATACACAGAAAGAAAAACTGTTTTCTAAAATCAAGTTTATTTTTCTTATTTTTCGCATAAGTCTTACTTAAAAACGTAAGTTCAATTCGTAAAGAGGTATATTTAAAACAAGTATAAAATGGGATTGATTTAAAATTTAGGAATGAAATATTAAATTTAAGTTTGAAAATTCGAATACTAAGTACAAATTGTGCTTAAATAAAGTAATTGATTCTTGAAATCGAAATTATACATAATTTGGCTTGAATTAAGAAGAAAATCGTATCCATCCATCCATACAGAAAATATGCTAGCTTCTTTTTTTTTTAAATACGCAGAAAAGGAAAAATTCTTCCTTAGACACAAATATATTTTTTGTGTTTTTAAGAGAACCACTTCTTTGATTAAGAAATTATGTCTACTAACATATTTATATTTAAATCAATATATATATATATATATATATATATAAATTAAGAAGATGGCCCAAGAAAATTTGTACTCTCCGTACTTTTGACACCGCTCCGGATTGATTTAAATATAAATATGTTAGTAGAAACTGTCTTAAATCAAGACATAATTTCTTAATCAAAGAAGTGGTTCTCTTAAAAACACAAAAAAGATATTTGTGTCTAAGGAAGAATTTTTCCTTTTCTGCGTATTTTTTAAAAAAAAGAAGCTAGAATATTTTCTGTATATATATATATATATATATATATATATATATATATATAATTTGGATTATTTCAATCCAAATTAAGAATTTTCTCCACTTTAAACAACATAAAATTTATGTATATCCTATAATTCCTTCCGTCTTAATCTTAATAATTTTAATTAATCTGTATAAAATTTCATTACAATTGCTTCATAAACAAACACACATTTTACTTAATAACAATAATATGGATAATTGTTAAAGGCTTCTTTCTATGTTATTGATTATTATTGGAGTAACAATAATAGTTGATCAAACATTACCCTCTCAGCCAATCCATAAATAATCATCTTGTTGCAGAGATTGAACCAATAGTATCATACTTAGTTATCTTCATTGCACTGTTGTTGAATAAATAATAGCCATATCTTACTAAAAATTAATATCGGGCGGAATATTATGTTTTATTTTTAATTTTGCTAAGTTAAAAAGAAAAATAATGGAAATAAAATAAAAATCCCCAAAAACAATTTGCAAAAATCCCCAAAACCTGAAATTCATCCCCAACAAATCCCCTATTCCCCAAACTAATTTTCTCATCCCCATTTCCAAAAACAAATCCCCAATTTAGGGATAAAACCGCTCATCTAACAACACTGAATTTGACGTATTGAAAACGAATTTGCTTTCAGTTTATATATATATATATATTTTTTTTTTCTATCAGGTCCTGATTTTTTTATGGGCACGTCTACTATTTCCTCCCTTAATAAGGCGATTACACGGGTTTATCAGATTTAGATAGATGAATCACCAAAATATGCAGACTAAAATTGCCTTAAGTCGTTTTTACTATTTTTTTTTTTTTTTTATCTGTTTAACAGTTTTAGTGTCGGGACAAATTTGTTCATGCAAAATGAAGATTTTTTTTATTAATTTTTTTTTTTTTTTGCAAATTAAAAACGTAAAAATTATCAGTTTTTTATCCATGCATCAACAAAATTTATGTACAAATCTTGACTTTATTCAAAATTAAGTGAAAACACCCATATATGGACCATTATAAAAAATTTTATATCTGGCTGAAACTGACTTTAATACTTAATAAGTTTTGTGGTAATACTATTTTAAACAAACGAGTTGAAGATCTGAATTTACAAGACTTGAAACTAATTCAGTGCAAAATTTTATCACCTTTGGTTTCATTTTGTAATCATGATTATTCTTCAAGGTTAAAAACTTATTCACGCATTTATACTTTTTGATCTCATTCGATATTTTATAGATTATTCGGACGTTGTAGATAAATTCTAACATATTTATATATAGACTTCAAGATTGTAAAAATGTTTATATGTTCAACTGAAAACCGCTATAAGTTTCGCGCACAAAATTTTTAAAGGGAACTGATTCTATATGCAAAAAAACATTTTTTTAAGGCCTAAAATCAAAAATTTTTGATAATGGCCTATTATTAATTAATTAAAAAATTTATTTTTTTTCTCGTTCTCTAAACAAAAATAGGTGTACTAGATGAAATTTTGACATGCTAAATATGAATATGCTTTCACTTTTTTCTACCACGTATTGATTTTCTTTTTTTTTTTCATGATCAATATGACCAATATGATCGGGCACACTACGATAACTCGAGAGCATTTTGTACAATTTAGATAAATAAAACTCTATTGGATGTCAATTAAAATTATTTTCAAGATATCTGATTAGTGGAAAACATAAATTTTTCATGCAAAATTGTAAAAGTTTTAAAAAGTCATTTAAAAGTTAGAATGACGGTTTTTTAAATCTTATCATCAGGGACATGTTCATGAGTTTAAAGAGTGTGTTTTAGGCTCTTAAAAATTCACTAAAAATGTTCAAATATGGCCTAAAAACAAACAAAATATGCACTTATTTCTTAACTTTTATTAAAAAAAACATAAAATTTGAAATTAAATTGAAAATGAATATACAGTGAAGACCTTAGAGAGCTTTTGTACATAGAAAATTACCGTTCGACATCAACAGATGTAATGGATGCATTTTTAAATGATGTGGAAAGATGTTATTATTATTTCTTCATTTGAATCTAAAATTGTAACAACTGTATTGGCAACACTTCTTTCGATGGCTGTGGTCTTAATGATAGATCGATTTTTATAAAATGATATCAAGGATAGCTCTATACAGCTTATTGTGCCCTCAGATAGAATTATATCATTTGTAGATTCTTTAAAAAGAATTAATCAATTCTCGATGTTTTACAAAAACGTATGACAACCAAAACAAATGTTTCATATACATAACTCGATATTAGACGAACTTGTTCTACCTTCAGGTAAATGACTGGAAATTTGACCCTGAAAGTCTGTATTTATCTTTATGTTTTCGACTATCCAAGAGCTGATATATCAAAAACTTTTTTCATTGATATTGTTTTGTTGAATATTTTAGGACAATACTTCTCCAAAATGAAATTATTTATTCCGTGTAATTTCACATCTTAATACGAGATAAATAAGGAACCTTCCGATAGCGCACCTTTTACGATAATCAACGTCCTTCCATGATTGTTAGTTTTGGAGAGATGGCTTGCCACATATTAATTTGTCCATTTTATTTTTAATATTTGAAAACAGTTTTTAGCTTTTCTGAAAATTCTGAAATGTAGACTTAAGTAGTTTTATCAAAAGACCACAGAATTATTTTTTTCTACACAAAAAATAATTTTAAATTGGAATATTGCACTAAACATGATACAAAAATTTGCATTTATGGCAAAATATACAAAAATATGCATTTTCAACAAAATATGCATAAATATGCATAAATTCCCTAATTCGCAAAAATATTTAGTTTACTCTGTTTAAAGAAAAAAAAACATGGATTTGAATGAACTTCCGGTCTTTGCTTATCATTAAGCTAGGTATACTAAGATATATATATGAATATGAATGAACAAATAATGATTTTATTCACATGAATTTTAAAAAATCCTTAGACAGGAGCTTCCTAACAAAATATTTTTACTGAAATACCCATAGAAAAACATGAATGACTACAAATGTTGTCATCCGACCGTCTACGCAAGTTTACATCCCCGAGCACATGAAGATTAAAAGCTGATCTTTTCCGCCACTAAATTCCGAATAACTCCGAAAATATTCAAGAAAAAATAATAATGTTAAGACAACTTAAAGACAGTTTTAATCGGCATCTATTAGAGTTTTATTTACCTAAAGTGGACAAATCACTCTCGAGTCATACTAGTGCGACCGCCTAATAAGGGAGTCATATCGAGGGAATATATTCAAAAACCTCTATCTTAAAAAACACATCCTTTCAGGAGAGAAAAAATTGCTTAATGCTCTTATTTTTGCAAGTATTTAAAAATCGTTCTCTTACAATATTTATTTAAAACCACGATTAAATCTTACATATAATATGTTCTTAATATTTTGCAATATTTGCAATTTTAAGGAGAGATAGAGTGTTTTCCATTTTTAAAATGTTTAATGTGTATAACTAAAATAACTATATAGAGGGGTTTGTAATGTTAAAAATATATTCAATTACCATATAATGTATGATTTCAAAAATTTTTAAACTAGTTAGTTATTTGAAAAGTAACATAATTCAAATAGGCTTTTTGGAGAAACCGGTTTTCGAATAGTTATAATAGTTGGAATTTTTAAAAAAACCGGTTTAATTTTTAGAAGATCCGAAAAAAAAACCAGCTAAAAGGAACTTCGTAGAAGCTAATATTTCCATCAATAGAATATATTTCTTAATAAAAAAAAATAAAATAATCATATTATATTCAAGTTAAGATACATTAGGGTAAGAAAATAACCATCAAAAATTCTGTTGAAATTCTGTAAAATTGGCAAGTACTGGAACGAAGCTCGTATGTACAAATTAATATTCAAGAATGTTTAACCGAAAACTTTGTTAAAATAAAATAAATAAGAAATTATTTTTTTCGTTGTTGATGTACTATCTCTTTAGTATTTTCAAGTAATTTTAAAAACCTGAAAAGGCTAGAAAATGGTTAAATAAAAGGGGTAAATGTATACCCTTATTCTAATCTTTGTGACAATGGCAAAATTATAATTAAGTTTTATGTAGTAAATACAGAAACTATGGCTTAATATGGAAAAACATATCTCAATTTTTTCGAAATGCATTTTGCAGGCAGATCTTTTTCTAACGCAGTAGCTTTAAAAAATGAACTAATATTTATTTCAATTCAATATTATTATAAATATTAAATTAAAAAAGAAAAAGAAAAATATTTAAAATTCAATAGGAATACATATTTCATTCAAGATAATTATAACCTAATTATTTATTTAAACTTGCAGAATCAATTTCAATTTAACCATAAACAATATTAAAACATAAAAAAAATTAGACTATGAATATTAATCCATTAAAAAATTATTCCTAAATTTCTGTTAAAATAAAAGTATTTAGTTCATATGTTTTATGAAAGAAAATGTTATTTTCAATACTGGTTTTTTGTGTTTAGAAAAACCTATTTTAACATTTTGAAAAACTGACAATACTTAAAACGAAAAAACAGATTTTAAAACCGGTTGGAAAACCGAGTCGATAACTCTATCTTCCATATAAATTAAAAATTATTTTTCGGTTAAATGAAGAACTTTTAGAACAAAAGTTTTAAAATTGTGCGGTAATAATTTCCTTATCAAGATTCATAACTGAGATTAAAGTAAGTTTTAATTATCGCATATCTAAGGAATTATTACAGTGAAAGAGATTTTGTGGGTTTAATTATTTTGTCAAGTTCAACAATTGAGATGAAAATAGGTAGGGTAGGTTACAAAGGTTAGTAGCTGTCATACAAAGTAAATATTTGTTATTGTATATCTGAAGAACTATTTTGTTTTTTAACTAATTACAGCAAAATCTAGCTAAATCGGTCGACAATGATCATGCAAAATTGAAACCGTTGAAATTTCAATCGAAAACTGTAAGAAATAAAAACTAGGACTTGCAAGTATGTTTTTCGTAGGTTTTATCAAGAGCTTTAAGGAGATATATGTTCTTGATCGGGTAAGAAACACAAATTTAGCGAGTGGTTAAAAATTTTCTATGTTATGTGAGGTACTCTACGTAAATCCAACAGCCAATTAGAAGTTACAGATTTATTTCTAAAAGTTTTCGATTCTGTCCGACTGTGCAGTGCAATAAATGTGTCTCCACTGAATTTTTGGTATGCAAGGGTATTTTCATTTAATTCTGAATAAAATCAAGATTTGTGCAACAAATAATATTACCAAATTTATGATGAAGGACTTTTTCCGACACTAGTTTCTGAATAACTTCGCAACTATTAATCAAATAAAAAAATAATATAAAAACAAATTAAAAACAACTGTAGTCGTCATCTTTTGGTATTTCACCTATCTAAATCGTTCTCGAGTTATGGTAAAATATGCTCTTATAATTGCTTATTAAGAGGGAAATATTAGACATGCCCATAAAAAAAATCAGGACCTGATAGAAAAAAAAATTGAAAGCAGATTCGTGTTTAGCTCGTCGAATTTCGTTTAGTCCACCTATTCATGCTATCTACGAAAAACATACTTGCTAGTCCTAGTTTTTATTTCTTACAGTTTTCGATTGAAATTTCAACGGTTTCAATTTTGCATGATCATTGTCGACCGATTTAGCTAGATTTTTCTATAGTTAGTTAAAAAACAAAATAGTTCTTCAGATATACAATATCAAATATTTACTTTGTATGACAGCTACTAACCTTTGTAACCTACCCTACCTATTTTCATATCAATTGTTGAACTTGACAAAATAATTAAACCCACAAAATCTCTTTCACTGTAATAATTCCTTAGATATGCGGTAATTAAAACTTACTTTAATCTCAGTTATGAATCTTGATAAGGAAATTATTACCGCACAATTTTAAAACTTTTGTTCTAAAATAATAATTTTTAATTTATATGGAAGATAGAGTTATCGACTCAGTTTTCCAACCGGTTTTAAAATCTGTTTTTTCGTTTTAAGTATTGTCAGTTTTTTCAAAATGTTAAAATAGGTTTTTCTAAACACAAAAAACCAGTATTGAAAATAACTCCCTGTCAGCCAGTGTTATTAGACCAATAAAAGCTTATTAAAGCATATAACTTTGCTTGATGTCTTGCATATGTATATACATCAGTCATTTAAATTTTTTAAACAAAAGCCAAAATTTATACCTGCATACAAGGTTTACTCTGCAAAAATAATAAATCTTGATGTGCATAATTTCAAAATTAAAGATTTTTATTCACGTTATAACTAAGAGAAATATTTTTTTTAATTTAGAGTTGTTCTTATTTATTTGATTTATCTTATGTAATAAACTTTCCTTAATATTTTATTCCTAATCCTGATATTTGTAAATGTCTAAAATGAAATATATTTTGTAATTGAAATACTTCCCAGCAAAAACTTTGCATTTTATTTTTTTCTTAAATAACTAGTTAGATTTGTTCGAGTTGTCCTCAAATTCATGTAGTTATTTTCAGACTCTAGGGTTACTCAAAATTATATACCTAAACTAAAAAAAAACAAAAAAATTTTGCCGTCAGTGAGATTTGCACTGGGGCACTAATTCGGTTTTAACGCCCAACGTCTTACTGAGTCAGTATACCATCTCGCACTTAATTTTCTAAGTGACAAAAACTTTTTTTTACCATAAAATAACTTTTTAGACATTTTGTTAAAAAAAACTAACAGCATCAGAATGGGGTTGAACCAACAACCTTCTGGTTTTTAATCCAGCGCTCTAGCCAACTGATCCACGTGATTGCAATATTATTGTGCTATTATAAATACTATTAAGTACTTGTTTATGTAATATAGAGTAGGCAAATAAAAATGATGCCTCATTACCAAGAAGCTACTTTAATAAGTAGATGCCATTACCGAGATCCAAAAAATTTTTACTGGGTTGTAAGTGAGCACGAAAAAACTAGTGCATAAAATTCTGGTTACAAAAATTATATATTAATAGAACAATCTATTGGTATGTTTCTTATGAAAGGAAGTTTTAAATTTTATCTCATTTGGTACCTATATAACATCATGATTAATAATGATAAAAATATTTCATTTTTAATGTATACATATATAAACAATAAACGTTAAATTTTAGTTCGATTTATATCAACTATTAAAGAGAAGTGTTTAAGTTATATAAGCTATCTATCATTTATCATTTAGCAAGTTACATGAAACTTCTTATTTTTAGTCGTGTAATTTTTCTTTTTTGAACTCTTTTTCTGAGTAAAATTACATAAAAAGTTGAATAAAATGCTGTTTAAAAACCACCTTTAAAGCACCGGTTTTGAAAAAAACCGAAACCGACATCGTTTGTGAAAAACCGAAAACTGGTTAACTGGTTTTCGGTTTTGGCTTTAGATACTCTAATATGTATATACTTGACACTTTCATATTTTTTTTGTTTTAATATTTATTTCAAACGAACGTATAAAATTACATACCAGTAGAATGCTTATGAATATAAATACTGATATTCATAAGCACTCTACTAGTAAAAGTCCTTTATATAGAATTTATCATAGGAGTCCAAAATAGATTTCGGAAACTTTTGATAAAATTTTAATTAATTTGCCTATCATACACTAATATGCATTATTGTAAGCTAATATCAAATACATTTATATAAAAAAATTCAAATATATACTTTTTTTGTAAAAAATTATAAAATTTCGGATATATTCTACTCTATTAAGTTATTGAAAACGCATCTTAATAACGTTTCATATAACACCAAAATTTCATATTACTCCTTTTTGAGAAATTGTATCTTAAAATGATGTAAAATTTTATTTGAGGATCTATTTTAATATTATAAGAGATGTGTTTGCCCTATTTTTCAATGAAACTTTTAATTATTTTATTATACTTTACTATTATTCTGCTTGAGGTACCAATAAATAAAAAAAAAAAAATAAATATTGAGGACAGTGAGATTTATGGCACAATTGTGTCACTATTGCACTATTGCTATTAAGCACTATTGCTTTTTTACTAGCACTACGACATTTTGAAATTTATTATGGCACTTTTCTTCTTACTATTTATTAAATAAAGCTTATTTAATGATACAACTCTTAACTCTTAACAATTTCACCTACTTTTACAAAGAAATAAGAGTATACAAATATCAGTAATATATAGTAGTAAAGTGGAAAAGATTTCATTATAAACAAAGCGCTGCCAATTTTTGTGAAACTAATACGAAATTTTATCTTTCGGTTAATTTTATCCGATTTCTTAGCGACTTTATATTTTTTAGGCTTCTAATTTGTATTAATTCTTTAAAACTAAACTTGACACTTTTGAACGCATTTTGGCACTTTCTAGATCTAAATTTGTCACTAAATACCAGTGTTCCAATCCCGTCACTAATTGAGACCTGAAGCCGAACAATATGAAAATATTATAAAATACACGAAATGTCTACAACACTCATAAATGTATTTTAAATTATTTAAAAATTCATTAAAAGCTCATTAACTTCTAAGTCAGTTTGACTTTACCTCTCTTAGTGAAAAGACCTAATTATACTGATTGCTCTCTTTAAGTAAATAATTTTAGAACAACAACAACATGGACAAACCCTCAGATGGCGGGGGTTTATTCCAACCACCTATTTTACTTGATAAGGATAAAACTCTAAAGTTGACAACTCCCGGATCAAAATTCCTGGAAATGACTAGAAAAAATTGCATGGATTCACTCTCAAAAGTATCTCAATTTTTGATAAAAAAAAAGTTATCAATACCGTTTGTGGAGGTGAAGTTACATCTTGCAACACACTTAGAAACGGCACAATAATTAAAAAGACCAAAGTTAATTAAATTGTTATCTCTCTCCCCTGTTATCGAAATTGAAGTATTCGAACACAACTCCCTTAATTACGCTAAGGGAGTAATTCAGATAGATAGATAAATAGATAGATAGATAGATAGATGGATGGATAGATAGATAGATAGATAGATAGAAACCGCAAGGGTATCACCAGGAGGCGATAACGGGAGTAACGACCCCGCGGACCCTAGTTGTGGCAGGCATGGAGAGCGTACTAAAATGGTGCAAAGCTTGTACAGGGCGAGAGAATACTTATTTGGATCTGACGACCCCTGAGCTGACAGTTGTTGTATTCCAGGACTTCAGTAGATTGAAGTGAGATTCCATCGAAATGGCTCCTAGACTAATATCACAATATCGATAAAACGTAGCGAGTCTCGAAGTACGTTCAATGTTTGTTACCACTGAATTGGTGGTGTAGGTTCAGATGGTAGTTCCTGATTAGCACGGATCTGGCTCTGACATAGGACCCCATAAGGATTTTATATCAACCCTCGCATGGCCTTCCTGCATGCATAGATAACCATGGGATCTATACGTGACTATACTTCAAACTGAAGCTCGGTAATTGTAAGATCACCGCAAACAAATGTGTCTGGACAAATACTAATCCGCGATAATGTGTGTGATAGTAACGTCGATGCTACACGAAAAGGCATGAGCACACCTGTGAATGCTCATAATACACGTAGATTTCAGGATGAAATGACACAAGACAATCAGAAGAGAAAACGTTTA
The DNA here is from genome assembly GCA_932274085.1 of Protocalliphora azurea. Classification (NCBI taxonomy): domain Eukaryota; kingdom Metazoa; phylum Arthropoda; class Insecta; order Diptera; family Calliphoridae; genus Protocalliphora; species Protocalliphora azurea. Next base: position 103,283,611 of record OW026519.1, on the reverse strand, counting down.
TTGAATTGGTAAACATACTAAGTGCGGAAAATGTTGGTCTTTGTTGTAATGTAGACTAAAGCCGTAGTCCCGATCTCGCCAGTTCGAGAAAGGAAGCGAAAAATATCGAAAATATCAGAAACAGTCAAAGCCCTATATACTGAGGAAGATATAATTACTTTGGAGACTGCCGGTGCGACAAACGAATGGCAAAGGGTTAGCCACTGAAAGTCAAGGAAGAAAAGAAGAACGCAAAATGATAAACACCGTAATATACGAGATCAAGGAGAAGCCTTAACCATTAAATTTAATTCATCTGAGCCATATGCTGATGTAATAAAGAAGATGAAGAGAACAATCAACCCTACTGATATCGGTGTGGAGATACAAGGCATTAGAAGAACAAGAGCTGGAGAGTTACTTGTAAAACTGAAGAAAGGTGAAGGTCAAGTCGAGAAGCTTAAAAGTGCTATAGGTAACACGCTTGGTGAGGATGTTATGATTAAAGCAGTTAACAAAAACCATGTAATAGATATTAGAGATAGGGTTGAGTCGACAGAGGATGTCGACCTAGTCAAAGCTCTAATGGAGGCGACGAAAGTTGAAGAACCCTTAATGTTCAAAATATTGAACAGTAGAACTTCGTTTGGAAGAAACAAACAGGCGTTTGTTCAACTTCCTGAGCACATTACGGCTCAACTACTACATGCAAGAAGACTCAGAGTAGGATGGGTAATGTGTAGACTGAGGAGTAAAATTGGAATAAAGCATTACTTCCGGTGTTTTTAACAGGGTCACATTGCTAACCAGTGCAAAGTTAAAGATAGAACTAATATATGCAGAAAGTGTTGCAATTCGGAACACAAGTCTAAAGAATGTAAAGGGGAAATGAGGTGTATACTTTGTCACGAAAATGGATCTATAAATGTCCGACACTACATTGTTAGTTTAGCGTGCATGAACAACAGAAGAAATAATAGAACACAATGATCCTAAAGTTTCTTCAAATCAATCTGGGACGGGGTAGATTAGCACAAGATCTAATGATGCAGAAGGCTACAGAAGATGATACCGACGTATTGTTAATAAGTGAGCAAGTAGAGATTCAAGTAGAGATACTTTTTTCAATAGCCTTTTTGACAGATTACGTGTGAGTCGTGTCATGCTGTCATGTTATTTTTGTTTAGTATTATTTGGCATTTTATAATGGAAAGACTTTCGCCTGAACAACGTTTACAAATCATTCAACTTTATTACGAAAATTCACGTTCTATGAGGAATGTGTTTCTTGCACTTCGCTCAACTTATGGTCAACATAATCGGCCTACTGAGCGTACTATTCGCAACACCATTACCCATTTTGAAACCCAGCATTCATTATTGGATAATATTCGACCGAATAGACCACGTCCAGCACGCTGTAAAGAAAATATAGCGTCCGTAGCTGAGAGTGTATACGAAGAACATGAAGAGTCGATTCGGCGCTGTTCGCAGCAACTCGGACTGACGTATGGAATGGCTTAGCGCATTTTACGTCGCGATCTTATATTGAAAGCATACAAAATACACCTTGTGCAACAACTGATGCCGCTTGACCTTCCCAAGCGACATCGCTTCGCTCTATGGGCTCTTGAAAAGTTCCAAGAAGATCCGATGAGGCCCATTTCTGGCTCAATGGGTATATAAACAAACAAAATTGCCACATTTGGGACGAAGAGAAACCTGAAGAGATTTAAGAACTGCCACTTCATCCAGATAAAACAACGGTTTGGAGTGGTTTGTGGGCCTGTGGAATCATATTCTTTAAAAATGATGCCGGTGCGAACGTAACCGTCAAGGGCGACCGTTATCGTACCATAATAACCGACTATTTGATGCCTGACGAATTACATTCCAATCCGCAGAATTAAATGCATTTTTAATGTCTAAGGTAACAATAGAGCAAAATCTCATCTGTTCCATAGCTTTTCTCGTAGTAAGCACTACCTCCTGCATAGCATCAAGAGTCGATCGGTCCTTTACAAATCCGAATTGCATGAGCGAAAATCCACCATTTCATTTATTTTCTATCTCGAGTCTGTTTGTTATTAGTTTTTTCCATAAACTTTCCGCATGCATTCAATAGGCAGATAGGCCTATACGACGAAGGATTCTCTAGGGGTTTCTCGCCCTTTCGAAGCAGAACGAGATGTTGTCTTTTACATATCCTTGGAAATATTCCTCTTGTTAGGCACATGTTAAATGTATCCTTAAATAACTCCGGCCAATGTTCACAAGTTATTACTATGATCTCATTCGGGATTAGATCAGGTCCTGGCGCCTTACGCCTCTTTAAAGTACGGCACACTTTAATCAACTCTTCGCAGGTGAAGAGATCTTCTTCTCTTACACTTTCCATTGAATGAAAGTCATTTATTATCCCTTCTATGTTGGAAGAAAGTGTGCTCACTATGGTGTAGGCCCATTCTGGGTTCAATATGCCTGGTATTTTTACCCGGTTTCCTATTCCCTTCATAATTATCTTGTATGGAAATCTCCATGGATCTTTGTCCACTTCCTCGCATAGAGATTCCCACGCCTTTCTCTTAGAATCTTTAATCGATAATCTAAGATTTTTTCGTGCTCTTCTGTATAGTTCCATTGCCACATGGTCACCTTTTCTTCTTGTTGCTACTCGTTTAGCTCTGTGATACTCTCTTCTGAATTTTGCTATGTCTTGGTTCCACCAGTAGGCCTGTCTCCGGCGTTTACCAAGTATTTTAGTCCTTGACATTCCGACATTACACACTCCTGTGAGTAAATTAATTAAAAGTTCAGCAGTTTTGTCCACATTTAGGTCTTCGTCAGTTTCTCCAAACATATATCCGTATTTATATTACGTGTGTTCTATCTAGGTCGAATCGGTTCATCTACTATCATTGTGTGAGAAAGATTTGTCGCCATCTGAATATACTGGTGATCACTCAGTGTTTCGTCCTCCAAGACTTCCCATTGCTTTATACTGATTGCTATAGACGGTGAAGCAAAAGTTATATCTATAATCGAACAAGATTCCCGTTTGCTAAAGGTTTGAGATCTTCCCTTGTTCAGAACAATCAGACCTAAAGATGCAATCATCTCACTAACTGCAATTCCTCGTTTGTATGTTATCTCTGAAAGCCATTCTGAAGACTTGCCATTAAAATCTCCTCCTATAAGCACTGATATATTACTGCTTTTCACGTGTTGCTCGAGTCTCTATTCCAATCAGGCAATCTGTTATTTACATACATGGTGAGTAATAACAATTGTATATCCTGATACCGTTGGAATGTATGACAGTAAAGTTCTCTACGTCTTCCTGAATTCTATCTATTCTTATCAATGGATTCCGTACATATACTGTTGCTTTTCCTAGGACATCCTGGCACCAAGAACTGCCTGTAATTCTGGTATATTATTAAAGCAATATCCACCTCTTTATTCATAGTGTTATAAATCATAAGCCCTTGAGCCTCTCGGCCTCTCCCTAGATTTATCTGAAGAATTCTAATTATCATTCCTTTATTTACACGAGCTACTAGCGCCAATATAGTGGTTTATATTTTGCTGTAAAGCCTCCAGACATATAACACACCTTGGTTCATTCCTACATGTATTGGATTTATGTCCATCTATGCCGCATATTCGACAAGTTTGACTACGGTCTATCTCTCTATCTATCTGATTATTAGTTTTCTTTTATACGTTTTTGGTCCACCACAGTTTGGCATTATTCTGGCCAATGAGGTTGCCGTTCGCAGGGCTTTATCGCGAATATTTACTACGTGTTGTAAAAAACTGAGATTATCGTCTGTTTGCACCCCCAAATAGCACAAGTTGCGTTTGAGGGGTATCTCACTAGCTAGAAATCGTATTTTCGGTATTTTATAGACTCTTCGATTCGTCACTAGTATTGCCTCTGTTTTAGGCACTGCAAGCTGTAGTCCATTTCTTCACAACCATCTGTGACAACGACATAGACTGTCATTTGCTACTACTTCCATTAGTTCGGCTGTTTGTTGGTTTACAATGATAGTGATGTTATCCGCATAACCTATTAATTCTGCTCCTTCTGGTAGGTCCATGTTTAGTAAGCCATTATATTCCAGAGGAATGGTCCTAGCACGAAGCCCTGAGGTACCCCAGCTGTTATTTGGTATTCCTTCGTTCCATTTTCCGTTTCGTATAATAGAATTCTATTATCCAAGTATTCTGCTATTATGTTTTAGAGATAGTTCCACTCCTTTCCTCTTGAATGCTTCTAATACCACTACCATTTTACTGTATTGAACGAATTTTTCATATCAAGTGTTATTATTGCGTAGTATTTTTGGCTTGTATCGCCCTTTTGCAAACCTCGCTAATGGCATCTTTTCCCTTTACGAAAACCATGTTGCATAGGGGATAAACCTCCAAGGTTATCTATGTGTTGCTCTAATCGTCTTCATATTACATACTGTAAGAGTTTTCCCAGTGAATCCAACATTCATAGTGGTCTATACGTGCTGGGTTTATTCAATGACTTATTTCCCTTTCGTAGTAGAACTAGTTGCTGTATCTTCCATTTAGTGGGAAAAATACCGTTCTCTAGGCATGAGTTAAAAACGTGGACCAAGGATTCAGGCCATTCTCAGAACAATATATACATTTTTTTTTATATATATTTATTTTTATTTTATTTGTAACTTCTACAACAAAACTTTCGTCTTAAAAAGTAGAAATCTTATGATGTTATTATTTATAGAGAAATATGGATACATTTAATACAAGAAACACTTAATACAAAAAACATTAAATAAGTTATAAGTTATTAATTATACAAATTTTGTCTTTAAAGTAATATAAATTTTGTTTTAAAGTAGTGTAAAATTTGTTGGTATGTTAATAAAAGCTAAAAATAAAAAATTTGTTATGAATAGTATTCGAATAATTTTCTCTTAAATTGTAATGCGTTGCTGATAACTTTAAATGATAGAGGAATATTGTTCCAAAGACGTATAGCGTTAATGAAGAATTGCCACTCCGATATTAAAGTACGGTATCGAAATTGTATAAGATTTTTGTTTCTTACAAGTGTACTAAATCTCAGTCTATTAAATAGTTGGTATGGCTCACGAGTTGTTATAATTTTATGAAGAAATGTTAGGACTCATATTTTCAGCAAGTTCTCAATCTCCACCCTATATATTCTCTTGGAATAAGGCGTGATACTCTGGTAATTACCATTTACGTCAATTTTTCGCAGTCCAAAATCATATCTTGCGATACTATTGTAGGTAGAATTTAGCTTTAATTTACTGGTGGTATCACAACTTGCAAAAACTTCACAGCATAGGTTAATATCGGTATTAAATACGTTTTTGCAATTAACAATCTTATTTTGATTGGTGTGCAGTACTGCGTGGACCATAGAATTCTTAGCATCGCGTAAGTTTTACCACAAGCTTGTAGTACATGATCTCTCCAGGTTAGAGTGTCATTAAAAATTACGCCAAGATTTTTTGCCCAGCTTACAATTTCAATTCGCTGATTATTGATGCATATGTTAAATGAGTCAATATTTTTTTGTGATCTTTTACGTATTGCTAAACATTTAGATTTTGTAGGATTTAAGCTTAGCCCGTTTATATTTGCCCATATCGAAACTCGTTCTAAATCCTCATTTAGTTTTGCTACACATTCTTCAAAGTCCTTATATTTGTTACTAATATATAGCTGGACATCATCAGCGTAAATTCTTATGTCACAGTAAAGTAGTTGATCAGGAAGATCATTTGCGTAAATTGAAAAAAGAAGTGGTCCAAGAATGGATCCCTGTGGTACACCCCTAATAAGTAGAAGAAAATGTGATGTTGTTGAGGTATTGATTTCAACACGTTGTGTTCCATTTTCAAGATATGAAGCAATAAGTTTACAGGAAGTGAAGGAGAAATGAATAAACTTTTCAAGTTTTTGAATCAATATCGTATGATCTACAGTATCAAACGCTTTTGAACGATCCAGTAACCCCAACAAAACAAATTATTCATTATCAACTTCATGTCTAATATCCTCGGCTACATCACTTAACGCAGTAATGCAACTATGTTTCGCTCGGAAACCAGATTTTTTCTCAGTTAAAAGGTTATTATTACATAAATACTGAGTTATTTGTTTGTGTATAAGCTTTTCAAATGCTTTTGACAGATATGGTAGTATAGCTATGGGCCGATATTCATTTGACGATTTTGGTATTGGAAGTAATTTAGTTTGCTTCCATCTTAGTGGGTAAACGCATGTCATAATAATTTTGTTAAAAATAAATGTGATTAATGGTAGAACTGATGGTAGAGGAATTTTGAAGAAAGTCGGATGAATGTCATCAACACCAGTGGCATTAGATTTTATGGACAGACAGCTTTTGAGAACATCCAATTGACTTACGCACTCAAAGTTGAACATACTATCAGGATGGTTCTCGACACGATGATTGGTATAATATGTATGGTCAGCTTGAATCATTGGAATATTTACGAAACTTCCATTTAATTTATTTGGATCTGCTATACCACTATTACACTGCTGCTTTTTGTTATTTCCTATACCAATTTCCTTAATAGTTTTCCAAGTTTTCTTTGTATCGATTAAATTAGTAAATTTTTCAGAAAAATATTTAGTCTTTGCGGCTCTAATTGTTTTTACTACTTTTTTCCTAGCTATACCAAAGACGTTATATAGGTCACATGTTCTGTAAACCAAGGCTTTTGACGGCTGTTAACTTTCGTTGATTGAAGAGGTACAACTATATTGAATAAATTTGCAATTTTTCGCTCTAAAAAGGCCAGGTGATCATTTACAGATGACATGTGGTAAATGCAATTCCAATCTATTCTGGTAAACTCATCAGCTAATCTGACATTATCAATACGTTTAAAATTTCGAAACTCAATTGTGTTGTTGGATGCAAGGATTGGAACATCATAATTCATGAATATTAGATTGTGTTTTGAGAAAAAGGATGCTAGTAACTGGTCATAAATCAAAACTTTTGATTTATCAGATACGAAAAATAAATCGATCAACATGTTGTTTGTTGATATTGAATGAGTAGGAAAGATAATATTTACAGGAACAAGATTAAATGAATTCATATTCAGTGCTAAGCTTATATCAATTAACAGATTTTAGTTTAAATCCCCAGCTATAATGACATCAGAATGCTGTTAGATCTTCGAGTAATTTATAGAAGTGATTGAAATCAATATTATTCCTAGACCTATAAACACTACCAATAAGAATTTTTCCTCCGCCAATATATATATTTCGAGAAATAGACACTCAACTTTATTATTTACCATAATTTGGTAATCGCTCTTACACTTAAATATACAGGGTATTCCTTTTTCGACATAGATTGCCACTCCACCATATTTGTCTGATCTATCATTTCTATTTAAGTTATAGCCTTTCATCGAAACCAGGGAGTCGGTTATTGAATCGCTAAACTAAGTCTCAGAGACACAAATTATGTTTACACCAGAGTCCTCGAAAATTAATCTAAATTCATCAATTTTTCTTGAAAGGCTTTGTGCGTTAATAAGGCTTTGAAACAAGGCCTGAAGATGAAAATGATATTATTTATTGAAATCTCTCGAAAATGTCTTATGAAAGGCATATTTCCGGACAACAGGAAGAAAAAAAGACTCATACTAATACCTAAGACAGGAAAAGTTCTAGGAGACCCCCAATCGTATCGACCCATATGTTTGTTAGGTACCATAGGAAAGTATTTGGAGCGTATTATATATAATAGATTATCGACAGTTGTAAAGAGGTCTCTCCGAGAGGCAATTCGGGTTCCGGAAAGCGAGATCAACCCTAGACGCCATAACATTTTAATTAAGTCATCCAAACGGGCAATAAGCGGAAGTGGCATAGACAGAAAATACTGTGCTGTCATAACTCTTGACATCAAGAATGCCTTCAAATCAGCCGGATGGAACCACATTATATCCTCATTAAGACGCATAAATGTCCTAGAGGATCTTATTGAAGTAATCAGAAATTATTTTTCCAATCGAACTCTGTGGGTTGAGACTGAAGATGGCATAAAAACGTATAACATCACATCAGGTATCCCTCAAAGCTCCGTGCTAGGCCCGTTGTTGTGGAATATTATGTACAATGGAATATTTAACTTAAAAATTCCTGAGGAAGCCTGGGTGGTTGACTTTTCAGTTGTACGAAGTACAACTGTATGCCAACGAAGCTATTGGAACGATAAGAAACTGGCTGTCATCAATGAACCTCAACCTAGCAGAACATAAGATGGAGTTATTGCTAATTAGCGGCAAGAGAAAGAGACAGTATCTAACCGTGAGGGTAGGTGGAATCTCAATAACCTCGTCGAAGGCCATAAAGTATTTGGGCATCATGATCGCCGACCGACTTAACTCTAACCGGCATGAAATATTACAGACAGAGTTACGAATGCATTAGCAAGAATGATGCCAAATATCGGGGGATTACGACACAGTCGCAGATTGCTGATTTCTCGAGTTACCAATTCCATACTACTATATGGCGCACCGATTTGGAAAGGTGCACTAAGAAACTCCTCGAAGAAAGAAATATCTTCAGTATTTATAAGAAGTTGCTTAGAGTCTGTTGCGGATATAGAACTATATCAGCAGAAGCGGCAAGCATAGTATCGGGAATGGTTCCAATAGACATTTTAGTTAAAGAACTAGCAAACGTCTACAGGCAGATTTACCCAAAATTACAATGCCCTCAGAAATAATATTTTGAAAATTAAAAAAGAAGGGACGCTAGAAAATTGGCAAAGACGATGGGAAAATTCTCATAGAAGTCGATGGACCCACAGACTAATCCCACGCATAGAGACATGGATAAAACGTCGTCTTGGTGAGATAAAATATAACCTGACATGGTTTATCACAGGACATGGATGATATAGGAGTTACCTCCACAGATCCAGACACGACAACTCTCCTATTTGTCAGGAATGTCCACAAGAAATCGAAAATGCAGAACATGTAATGTTCAACTGCCCCCGGTTCGAAAGTATAAGAGCAAATCTTTTGATCCACCTCCGCGAAAACTTAACAGTAGATAATGTCTATATAAATGATTAATTATCTACTGATGAAATCCCAAGAAAACTGGGATGCATTTAACACATTTCTCACAGCAATCCACTTGAAACTTGGTGAAGCAGAAAACCTTCGCAAGGCCTCACACACTAGTGGGCAACCGAGTGATACATATATCAGAAAATTAATTGACCAATATGGAAACCAAAGTTTCTCTTTAGTCTCAGGTTCAGAAAATACACCAAATAATATTTAAAATAAATATAAGAACAAACTATGGAAGAAACTGATATCTGGCAATAAAAAAAAATAAATTCTTCTACTTATCTACAATGCCTCTTATACATAAAATTACATTTATACCATTATATTCATAATATATTAATAATATTTTATCTTTTATTACTTTATCATTAACAACAATAATCATACCTATTCAATCTAAAATATTGTACATCCAATTAGTACTCTTTCTTACAATTAAGAGAGAATGATATACTCATATATAAAAATATTCATTTGTTTCACCACTAAAATCATTTTTAATAAATATAACATCTCACAATGAAAATGGATAGTCTAAAAGTATTGGCACTTTTTATAAATAAAAAATACAATTGGAATACCCATATTTTATTTTCATCCTTAAACAAACAACTGATTATTATAAAATATCTCTACAGTTATAAGTTCAATTGTAACAATTATACATTAATATCAATTATTAAAACCATTTTATTATCTAAAATAAATTATTCCCCGCCCTTTTTTTGATATTCGCCGAAATCATCACTAAAAAAAATAAAAACAAAAATATCCTCCGCAACAAGATTTGCTCTAGGGACTTTTCGAACTATACCTATTGCAAACATGTTAGTTGAAAGTAATATATTACCATTAGAATTACAGCGAGATCTCTCAACAGCACGATTAATAAAAACCTAATACAATAATCAAGACACACCATTATATAAAATAATAACAAAATGTATCAAATCAAAAAAAAGATATAACACTTCCATCAGTAATATATAGAATTACAAAAATTTCATAAGAATTAGACACACTAACTCAAACAAACAATAAACAAAGAATAAAACCACCATGGCATCTGGTACACAGCCATCAATATTAAGAAAATTATTTAACGAATTTCACGAAAAGCATAAAAAATATTACTTTATATACACAAACGCCTCCAGGACCCTTGATCAAGTAAGTTATGGTATAACTACTGAAAACAAAACTATTAAAACCTCAATACTTCCTAATTATTGCCATTATGGAGGCAATACGAATAGCTAAAAACAAAAACGGATATATCGCAATATGTACAGACTCTTTATTTTCTTTAAAAGCAATCGAGAATCTGACAAACAACAACTCTTATGCAACTTTTATAAGAAATATTCTTATTGAAAAGTTCCCAAAAATAATGTTAATTTTGACTCCTCGTCATTGTGGGATCAATAAGAACGAACTCGCTGATAAACTAGCAAACGATGCAGTAAGATCTCCACTCTTAACTACACCCAACTATAATATAAGAGATATAAATAAATTTATGAAAGAACATTTTACCCAAAAAAAATCATGTCTTTAGCATGACATCTAAATGGTACAAATTATCTAACACAGCAAAATTAATAATTGTACACTTCACAACAGATAAGATAAAAATGATAAACAGAAAAGATCTCATTAAATTCGAACGTCTTCGCCTGGCGCATTCTACTCAAACGATCAATTAATTAACATACCAAAAATTTACAATTGCAATATACCTTTTAATTAAATATTAAAACATATCCTTATATCATGTCCTATATATCTAAACCAACGCAATCACACTTTTAAAAATACAAAAAACCCTTTATCCCTGATCTCACATCCATTATATGACTCTATTGTGCAAATTATAAATTTTCCTAAGGAAATTAATATATACAATCTTATATTTAATTTTGTAGAGCCTAAGGTCTCGTAACCATGGCCTTTTGTAACATTAGTCTGTAATTTTAATTATTTTTCTAATGATATAAATAAATAAATAAATAACTTCTAAGTATCTTACTTTTGAAACATTCACCAAAAATTCTAAATGTAATATTTAGTAGAATTAAATTTAAAAGCAAGTCTGAACTTCTTTGGAATTTAAAATTATCTTGTCTAAAATATTAAAAACAATTATAAAGTTACAAAAAAAAATTAGGATTATATGAATTGAAAATGATATGTAATTTTCTAAAATATGTTAAAATTAATATAAAAAAATCAGTCCTTCATTTAAGTCCTTTATTATAACCGCGGTGTATTATGAAATCCACATTTTTTTTGGAAGCAAAATAATTTGTCGATATTGTCAAATATTACCAACTTGGAACTAAAGTTTAGTTTACTTAGTTACTTTAATGTAAACATTAATTAATAAAATAAAAACATCTCTAACAAACGGATTGAATTATAAAATCTGAATTTTTGGCTATAAACGTGTAGAAATCTTGATAGAAAGATTAGTATAAAATTTTAAGATAAACAATTATTATTGTTTTCTTCACTATTCTATTCTACAAACTCTTTTTTCTAATAAGTGTAATGATAACAAAACTGAATAATAATAAACATAATAAACTATGCACTGTATGAGTATAAAAAAAAGAAACAGGAAGAACAATGAAATCGAAATAAAATTAAAAACAAGTAAGAATGTTTTATTCAGCTGTGCTGATTTTTACATACCCTGCACTAACATGAACATTTTTAGTGTATTTTGATCAAAGATTTTTTCTTTTCATCCGATTTTAGTAAAATATACATGAAATGGTTTTCACTATCAGTAGAATAAGTTTACCTTTCACGAAACATTTCAGTACAAATACTGACATGTAAGGATGTGTTACAAACGGTTTGACGGAGTCAACATACACCATCATAATTTTACTGGTGGATAACAAGAGAAATGTCGTTACTTAAATACTAAAGATTAATTTTAGTACGTACTCGAAAATAAACATAAATGTGTTTGTTTTTATTTTCATACTAACTTTTTCAACACTAACATCAAAAATATGGTGGTATATTGATTTAATCATTTCGTTTGCTTTATTTTTAAATTTAAACAAGTACAAAACGGGATTGGTTTAAAAAAGAAGAATAATTAATTTAAATATGAAAATTTTAATTAAGTAATTAAATTAATTAAATTAAGTAACAGATTCTTAAAATTGGAATTAAGTCTAATTTGACTTAAATTAAGAGGAAAAATCTTATATGAGCGAAATGACTCTCTTTGCTCTCTCACTCTTTATTTATCAATCGGTTACTTTCAAGCTTCGTCATGTAATTTTCATTAGTCTCTTATTGTGCGCCGTTTAAATACTTGGGCATTTATTTTTAATTTTTTAAGTGGTGTTTTATTATACTTTTTTAAATATGCGACCAACAAGTAAAATTAACTTCTATTCAAGCTTTACCTTCAAACCCCTTAAATAGTTAAATTTAAAAGCTGATTTTGATTATATAAAAGGCAAGTGCAAATTAAAATTGTTAAAAAAAAATGTACTCCATATACATGAAGAATTTTAAAAATAAATTTACGTTCTAAGTACAATTTATTATTTATTTATTAACATAATTATAATTAAATAAATTAACAATAAATAATAACAAGCTATAATTAGTATATAAAGTTATTTCCAAATATAATGTAGGTAGGTGGGTCGGTAGGTAGGTAGAGAAGGGTTGCACAGTACTAAGTAGAGTACATGTGCATCCACTCGGAGACCTAGAGGTCCATTGTGAGTCCCTCCGTAGAGTATATAGAGAGAATTTAAAGAGGAAATTGTAGAAAAGAACAGGAAAGGAAAATAATAGAAAAAAGCTGAGACCAAGAAAAGGATAGAAAAGTATATAAAAGTATATATCGTTCGCCGTAAGAAACACACCTCAGGCGGCACTTGACGTCATTCCGCATCTCCTACTCATTTAAGAGTTCGTGATGGGAATGACTGTAAGGAGCCTGCTTAGACTTAGTGAACTAGGACTTATAGGATCAATCAGAATAGGACATTCCAAACTTCTAAACGAGGTCAATCTCGGTGGACATGCCTTGGTTCCCTCTAGATCCACGGACTATATATGCATGGAGGTCGATTTCGGGGAAAATCCTATACTGAATATCCCGAGTACGGACCAATGGTCAGGTAGGGAGAAACTATTCAGTGGAGTATCGGTATTCACTGATGGATCTAAAATGGATACAGGCACTGGTGCAGGTGTGTATCTGGTTGAAGAGAACATCAGAGAAACGTATAGACCCTCGGATAGTTGCAGTGTGTTCCAGGCGGAAATTCTGGATATTCTTAGGGCCACGGAATTGATAGCAGGGAACATTGAAGAAAATACAGAGGTAACTCTGTATGTAGATAACCAAGTGGCGCTGAAGGCCTTGAAAGGACATTTTGTCAAGTCTAGGCTAGTTAGCGACTATAAGAAGGCTCTTAGGAGATTGATGAGAAATTATCATATCAGACTCTGCTGGGTACCGGGTCATTGCGAGATAACTGGAAATGAGGTAGCTGATGAATTAGCTAAGAAGGGCTCAGCTTTTGATAGGGCTGTAAGTGAAAGTGGTGTGAGACCACCTCTAGGCTTTTACTTCAGGTTAATTAGGGAGTGGATTCGGAATAGAACCAATTATGCATGGAATCGTAGAACGGACTGCAGAATATCAAGGGTCCTATGGCCTAAAATTGATATAGCGGATACAAATCTATTTTAGGCATGAAAAGGGAAAACCTGAAGACTATGATAGGTATTCTGACAAGTCATTGTCCCATAGGGGGAATGACAGGGAATTGGGATAGAGGTTCCTCCGGTCTTTACAGGATGTGCGAAGATAATGAGAAGCTAGAGACGATGGAACAGGCAGTCGATTCGTTGACGAATTCGACAGTATATCGAGGATAGATCTCGATAGATTAATAGGATTCGTCATGGGAATAGGCTGGCTAAGAGGTGGTCGTTGGCTAATCGAAGCACATCTCTGGGCTTTAGACAAAAGATTCCTACGACTTCCTATTCTCATTGTCTCCCACCAGACCAGACATCCATAAGTCAGAATTGGTCTCACCACTGAGGTATAAATCCAATTTACTACCATCGGTTTCAAGCCCCAATTCTTACCTATGGAGTTCTTGCATGTGTAGTAGGCGTTGAGACCTCTTTTAAGCCTTTCCTGAGTATTCCTCTCCCAAGATAGTTTACTATCAAGTAACACTCCAAGATATTTTGCTTCCTTTGCCAGTCTTAGTTCAGTTCCCCCTAGTACCGGTAGCCTAAACTGCTCAATCCTGTACCTTCTGGTGAAAAGAACTAGCTCTGTTTTCCCCGCGTTAACCTCTAAACACTTACTAGTAGCCCATGAGGACAGTTCGTTAAGTTCCTACTGCATGACGTCGCTGATCGTTGAAAGAAATTTACCTGTGATCAGTATAACAACGTCATCAGCATAAGCAACGATTTTCCGCCCTCTTGCATCAAATTTCCTTACAATGACATTGATGGCTAAGAGTCATAGCAAGGGCGAGAGAACTCCTCCTTGCGGAGTCCCTCTAGTCACTATCTTCCTTATGCATGCATCTCCCAAGTTCGAATTAATTATTCGGCTATTCAACATCAAAATAATCCATTCGATTAGGAAGTTTTGAATGCATAGTGATTCTAGTGATTCTCTAATAGCCTCAATCTTAATGTTATTAAAAGCTCCTTCTATATCAAGGAACGCTGCCAAAATATACTCCCTATACTGTAGGCCGCGTTCAATATAACTCACCACATTATGTAGCTCACTCTCAACAGATTTACCCTTTAGATAAGCGTACTGAGGCCCACTGATGATATGGTTGTCAATTGTCGTCCTCAGATAAATATCGATCAATCTCTCTAATGTCTTCAAAAGAAAAGATGATCGGTCTAAAATCTTTAGGTTTCGAGTGGCTAGCCTTGCCTGCCTTAGGTATGAAAATTACTTTAACCTCTCACCACGTCCTTATAATATATCTCCTAATAAGACATACACTAAAAAGCTCTGTAAGAAGTGTTAGTGCCGTGTCACTGATGTTCTGTAGCATGGCTGGAAAAACACCGTCTGGACCAGGTGACTTGTAAGGTTCAAAGATGTTCACCGCCCATGCTACCTTATTCATCGATACTATGTCATGGACTACTCCACTAAGTTCCCTATCAGATACACATTCTGAGAATCCCAAGATTCGTCCTGCCTGTGCATCTGCCTCCAAGTTCCTACAACCTGGAAAATGAGTTTCCATAAGTAAACTCAGAGACTCAGAGCAAGACTCCGTCCATGAATTATCCGCTGAATATATCCAGGAGCAATAGGATCCTTGAATAAAATTCGCCTGAAAGTCGATGGACTCACAGTAGTTCCTCCATGACTCCCTCTTTGCCTTCTTAATGCCTGCCTTATACCAATTAAAACTTTCCCTGTAGCTGTTCCAATTCTCACACTTTCGTGTCAGTTTTGCCCTATTAAACAACTTCCTGACGGTTGACCTTTGGTTCCTAAGTTCCTTGGTCTACCATTTAGGCTGTTCCCTCTTTCCCGGAAATATTACCGGACAAGTTAGTTCATAACTAAACCTAACTTTCCCCGTGAAATCCTCCACTAAACTCTCAACTCTCTCTGATGACAATTGCCATCCTGGAGCGGCGTTTAGTTCCCTATCCATAATGGCACTAAAGGAGTTCCAGTCGGTTCTGGAGTCCCTATATGGTTCTCCCTTTGGCCTCGCGAAATTTAAACTGAAGGATATCCTGTTATGATCCGAAAAGGAACATTCACAATCTACCCTCCAGTTCGTAACGTAATCGCTCCTAAAGTTTGTCAGTGTTATATCTATAACTGCCTCTCTATCCTTAGTTCTGAATGTGGGCATATTGCCCAAGTTACAGATAAAAAGATTGTTAGTGGTTATAAAATTAAAAACTGACTCAATTCTCTCATTGATATCAACGCTGCCCCACTGGCAGTGATGTGCGTTGGCATCTCAACAAAGTACCAAATATACGCCTCTTCTCTTTGCGTACTCCGTTAGTTTGCATACCATATCTCCCGGTGGGTTGGCCGCATCGTAGGGCATATACAAGGAGGCGAGTACGAGTTTCCTTCCGTCTCTATTCTCTCTTTTTACGACCGTTAGGTCTCCATTTATAAAATTTAACTCATTCCTAGCCAGTATACACGTTCTTACCTTATCCTCAGTGTATGGTACAAAAAGTGTATACCCTTTGACACTTAATCCACATACCCTGGTGTTGTTGATTCAGGGCTCTTGGATTAAGGCCACATGCACTTTGGAGTCAGTAAGGTTTATTGCTAATTCGATTGAGGCTGCTTCACAGTGATGCAAGTTAATTTGCACCACTTGCAGCCTTGTTGGTACTGTCAGATTTCGGATACCGGAACCTGATAGTGCCCAGACCGAAACTAGCAATTCCCCTCATAGACTCCAATTTCTTGCGAGACTCCTGGTCTATAGCAAACCTGAAGTCCCTTCCGAAGTTCTCTTTACATGGCAGAGAAGCTAACAACTTCACTCACTTGTATCCATACCCTCGTTCTGGTTGACCAATACTGTCAGTATAGTTTCCACCGGTTTTATGGGTGGTGGAATCCACACTGTCCTTACCGGCCTCAGGGGCAACTCAGATGCGAGTATCACATCCATTTTCGCCTCTGGACAAAGGTTGCCACACTTGGCAATCGTGGCCTTGAGAAATACAAGCGATTTCTCATTACCACAATTGACAGTTTTGACTCCCTTTGACCAGTCCGTGCCTTCATCCGGTCTTCATTTCATTGGGGCTATCTCATCGATGAACCTATCTTCAATCGACCTCCATAGATCCGTGCTAATCCTCCCATCTGGGTCAGCACGGTCTATGACAGCCGCCTGAAGATATGCCGGCTTTGTCGATTCCTTCGCTTTTTCGAGGTAGAAGGCTTGTCGTCACCAGATCTAGCTCTCTTAATGACTTCCTTTTGTCGGCCCTTAAGACATCCAGCCGGTGTGTGACTCGCCTTCTTAGCGGTAGAGACTGGTTGATCATCGCCAGACCTAGCTCTCTTAAGAACCTCCTTACGGTGATCCTTAAGAGAGCCGGATGGCTTATGACCGGCCCCACTTCCAGCATTCTTTATTATTTTCTTTTGAAGACCTTTAAGAGAGCTGGGAGTGTTGTTTGCCGCACCTTTCTTGCTTGTAGAGAGTTGGTTATCTGCAGGCCTGCTCCTTTAGTGATTGAATGTATGTATATCCATACAGAAAATATGCTCTTTTTTTCAAAATACGCTGAAAAAGAAAAATTCTTCCTTAGAAAAAAATGCCTTTTTGTGCTTTTTTAAACAACCACTTCATTGATTATAAATTATGTATTGATTTAAGTACAATCTCTACTTACAATTTATACCTATATATATATAAAAATTCTTAGTAATTTTTATACCCTATACACAAATATAAATAAGTTTGTCATTCCGTTTGTAATTTCCACCATTTTCATCGAAGAGCAAAAAAGTTTATATTTTCTGAATCCTTGTAAGAAACAATGACTATAAGATGATATATATATATATATCTATATATATATATATATATATATATATATATATATATATATATACATATATATATATATATATATACATATATATATATATATATATATATATAAGTACATATATATGTACTATGTATGTAAATTAACTAAATAATAACCGAGATATCGGACAAAATGCATTTTAGACATTTTGAAGCCCTTGTTTAAGATTTCGTTTTTATTTAGATCGTTCATAAATATTTTTATAAAATTTCGGTTTTTTGAATTTACCATATCGGTTCATAAACAACCGAGTTATAGGCAAAAATCTGAACAAAATTATTAAAAGTATTCACACACAAACATATATAAAAAGCTTTTGTTTTTTTTGTATAAGCAAGCAGTAGTTGTTGATCGTATACATATACAATCATTTTTTATGTATGTGGATGATTTCTAGTTGTTGTTGTTTTTTGTAAAAGCATGTATCTACACACAAACATATGTATACAAATTTAGTATTCAATTTTTTGTATAAGCAAGCAGCGGTTGTCATTTGTATATACACACAAACATTTTTGTATAAGCAAGCAGTTTAGTTGACAATAGCAGTATTATAATGATTATTGGTTCACAGTGGTTCCAAAACGATTTTTTTAATAATTCTGTAAGTTTTATTTATTGAATCTTCACAAAAGTTAAGTGAACTAACAATAATTAATCAAATCTTAAATCTAAATCTTAATATCTATTTAGTCCAACCAGCATCAGACTAAAAGCGATTTTAATGAATATGGTTTAACTTCGGCTCAGTTCTGCGGTGTTTCTTCTTCTCAGTCGGATGTATCGATTACTTCTTAGTATGTTTCGTGCTAGTGGGTTAGGATGTATTTCCAAACTTTTCAAGTATGCTCCTGCATGTTTTTTTATAACATCTTTTACCAAAGGAACGTTTAGATCCTTATGTATGTTAGTATTTCTTACATACCAAGGGGCTGCGGTGATAGTTCGCAATATTTTGTTTTGGCGTCTCTGTATTTTTTCAATATTTGATGCTGAGGCCGTACCCCACAACTGGATTCTAAAACTCCATATTGGCTTTAAAACTGAGTTATAGAGGAGTAGTTTGGAATCTAGACTGAGCACAGAATTTCTGCCAACTAGCCAATTTATTTGGAGTGCTTTCAATTTCATTTGGGTCAACTCTGCATCAATATGGAATTTCCAAGTAAGGCGTCGGTCGATATGTATTCCGAGGTATTTAACCTCCGATTGCTGGGGTATTACTTGGTTATTTATAAGGATAGGTGGGCATGATTCCCTACGCAAGGTAAATGTTATATGTGTGCATTTTTGTTCATTTATTTTTATTTTCCATTTTTTTAGCCATCTCTCAATATCAAATATATGGTTCTGCAAAATTCGAGATGCCTCTTGTGGGCATTCATGGGTGCTTAAAATAGCTGTATCATCTGCAAATGTTGAAGTATGGGTTTGACTATTAGTTGGCATATCGGATGTGTATATTAGGGCCCAATACACTACCTTAGGGCTGAGGGGTACTAAAAAAGTCACCATCTTTAAGAATAAATTTCCGACCAGTTATATAGCTTTTTAATAATTTTTGTATATTTATGGGTAAATTTTGTTCTATTTTATATAACAAGCCGTCATGCCAAAGGCTTGCGATACGTCAATGAAGAGACGTATCTTCAAACGTTTTGTTTATAACATTTACAAGTCTGTGTGTTTGTTGGATAGTATTGTGTTTTCTTCTAAATCCGAATTGATGATTGGGTATACATTGGCTTATTAGCGGGTATAGCTTGTTCATTAGGAGCTTCTCAAACAGCTTAGACATATTAGATAATAGACTTATGGGTCTATACGATTCTACTTTTGTGTGATCTTTTCCTGGCTTAGGTATCATGGTAATCAGTGACACCTTCCATTCTAGTGGCGTAATATAGCGTTAAAAATATAAAGTATTATTTTTAATGATATCCGGGGTAGCTTTAAAAGCATCTGGTTACTGATTTTATCAATTCCAGGTGCCTTTATGGAGTTTAAATCAACAATAGTCTTGTCGATCTCTCGAATTTCAAAGCAAAGGGGCTCGTCTGCTCTGAAATGGGGCACAACAGGTGGCAACTCAATTATGTCATTTGATTCGTTCGGGGTGAATACATTCTTTAAATGACTAACAAACAGATTCCCTTTTTCTGTATCGTTTCTTGCCCATCCATCATTTGTGTTACGTAAAGGTGGTCTATAATAGGTCTCTTGAGTTTTTTTGTAGCTCGCCATAGTGAGTAATCTGACTGAGGCGTTACATCCAACTTTTCCAGATATTTACACAAAGATGCATTTTTTCGATACTCCAAAAGTTTAGTAAGCCTTTTTTGGTATTCTTTTAGCTTCGATTTCAGTTGTGCGGATCTGTGGAGTTGCCACTCTCTTCGAACTTTTCTTTTTTCAGTCAAGAGCCGATCGACATCTGCAGAATAAATTCTATTATATCTGTTTTGTCGGGGGGGTTGGGTAGCGTGTTCAGCAGCAAGTTTTAGATTTCTTTCAAAATTATTGAGAGAGAGATCGATTTCTTCTGGTGAACCCAGCGATATGTTCTCTGTGCAGTGAGTACTAAGGTATTTCTTATATTTTAGCCAGTTTATCCTTTTTCCTGATGTCCCTAAGTTACCAGTCGGGAATACAATTTCATGGGGCTCAATAGTATAACAATAATGGGTGTGTGATCTGATGATAATTCTAGAGATTACTCAGCTTTAATTAGCTCCATTGGAATATTTTTTATAACACCAAAATCGATGATGTCCGGTATTTTGTGTGGATCAGTGGGCCAGTATATGGGGTTTCCGCTAGAAATCACATTCAAACCCATTTTAGAAATTATATCAAATAAAACACGATCTTTCGGGGTAATCAGTCGTGATCCCCAGAATGTATGCTTAGCGTTATAGTCGCCAGCTGCCAGGAAGCGGGGGCCTAGTGATTTATAAAAATTGTTGTATTGATTTTCTGTAATTTAAAATCTTGGGGGTGAGTATATCGATGAAATCACTAAGTTTCTATAACAATCATCAATACAGATGGATGTATTTGAATAAAATTTGATGTGGCCAATCCTTAGGTATATTCTAATTGACTTGGAGGAGCACAGATTTTTATCGGGTCTGGGGGACAGGGGGTGGATCTCCAAAATTGGTTACCTAGGGTATGAACATTTTTAAAAATCGCCAAAATTTCATTTATGATTTGATTGAAAGTAATTTTACACATATGTAGTTCTTATAATTCCCTACAAAAAATACGCTTACATTTATTGCACATCTCTTGTACTTTAAGAAATATTATTAAAATTTTGACCAATTTTTGGGCATGTTTGTTTTTAGATTTTTTTAGTTTGGCGGGCTTAATTTGAGTCCAAAAATTTTCCTTCAAAAAAGTGGTGAAATTGTTTTCGCTTTAAAATCCATTATTTTCCTCTGCACCACATTTTTTTTATCTTTCTAAAGGAATGCTTAACGAAAATGCGTGTAAAGTAAAGCCTTGGGTATTTGGAGTAACAGTTTGCCCGCTAGCCCTATCAGAATTTCGTTAATTTTAATTTTTTTATTTTTTTTGTAGAGCTCAAAAATGTGAAAGCTGAAATTAAAAAGAAACACCTTGATCACATACCTGTGCTAAACACACAAAAAAATATGAAATAAGCTACGCACGCCCATTTACTGAAAAAAGTAAATTTTTAAAACTTTCCCGAACTGGGAATTTGGGAATTTCGAAATAAAAAGTGGGAATCTATTTATGATCTTGTTTTAAATATAACTTTTTTTATATCATACTACAATTTCATAATGGTAGCTTTATTTATATAGATTTTATTTAAATTCAAATATTATTTTTTTTTTTACAAAGTAATACTAAACATCAAAGTTTAACGTTTTTTTATTTATTATTATTTTTTTTAATTTAATGCAGAAGTTTTTAGTTAAAATACTTTACTTTTTATATATTATATTTCAAGTTATATCCTTTCCAATGATACTAAATATTTGCATAAGTAGTTTACACATTCGTTTAAAAAAATCTTGACCCCCTTTAACAAAGTTTGCATATTTTTCTTCATTTCTACGGTAAATGCACAGCTTTTTCAACATGCTTTTTTTGTTAATAATTTTGTATAACTTTTGAACCGCTAAATATATTTCAATGAAATTTCACTTAGTTATTGCTGAGATATTTTCCAACTGTTTTGGAGGATCGCAAGTTTCTATCTGGTCTCTAGGCGGGGTGAGGAGATCCGAAATTGGTCACCCCTTTTAATTATTTCTTATTTGACTTTATTTACTCGTATTACCAACAATAAATTAACGTAATTACGGTTTACTAAAAACTGAATGAAGGTTTGTGCAAATATTTAAATTTCTTTAATTAATTTCTTATTCGTTATTAAAAGAAATTCTGCATATTAAAGAATGAAACAATCAGGTATGTCCTAAAAGTTCCGGCAAAATAATAAAACAATCAGGTATATCCAGCCATTTGATATTCCTTAGAACAGGTAAATTAAGTAGGTCAATTAATTAGATATATATATATATATATATATATATATATATATATATTTTTACCACAATGACGATAACGTTGACATATAAAGCTTTGTGCTGTGTTCTTTGGGAAATGCCTAAAATTAATAGAGCTGGATATATAACCACATTAACACATTTTATTGAAGAGCAAACGGATTCAACAATTGTTACTGGAGAATGGGATAAAGTTGAAAATTTTTTCAAATTATTCGAAACAAAAATAAAGACCGAAATAATTGCGTACGGAAGTTTCAACTGAAGTATGCCACCTGGTTGGAAAACATCATGGAAATTAAAGCCACTAATGCAGGTCCACCACTTAAGCAGTATGATTTTCTGGGGCAGATATAAAAAAATTACTTTCAGAAATACTGTCCACGCAATCCGAGTCTGAAGTTAAAGATTAATTTAAGGCTATGTTACGAAGAAATAAACAACCAGCTGAAGCAGCAAAAATAGCGGATATTCTTCCTGATGCATTCAACTTAAGCGCATGATAAAAAGTATTCTAACACCTTCACCAGCTTTTGAGTTTTCTGAAGATGAGGCGATAGCGCTTACGCTGGAGTTAGGGCTAAGTAAAAATAAATATATAAAATTGAGAAAGGCTTTACTAGATAAAGGACACCCAAAAGATATACTGGAAAAAAAGAAAAATATTGTCCCACCACCTAGTGAAATAGACATTGAAAAAGCATATATTGACTTGTCGCAGTTACTTGAAAATACTGCTTCAAGGCTTCTTTCAACATTTTCGAAAAACGTGGCATTGGAACTTGATAAATTGGATCTGATGTATTGTCAACACTATCAGAATACAACGAAGTTTCATTAGGGGAAAGTTGTACAGACTACAAAAGTGTTCTTATGGCATCGCCGGTTATACTATGCTTAAAAAAGAATTCGAATGAATCATCAATGTCAACTAATCCTACTAAATATGTTTGCAAAAACTCAGCTCCAGGAACAAAGGTATATTGCACAACAATAAGGTTTCAATATAAAAAAGAAAGTAAACAATGCACACAAAAATTGGCTTGAAACAATCAAACAATCAATTGAAAATTTAAGTCCGAAAGTGTTTGATGTAAAGGTATGCAATGCCATTACGAATACTGATTCAGTCTGGACGTGCCCTTTATGTGGATTAAAAAGTCAAAATTTTCACAAATTCCCGCTGACAGCTCTACAAATATTAATAAAGATGCTCTAAACATTGGTGTACGCTTTTTGGAATACATGCTTCATATTGTGTATAATCTCAAATATAACAGGAAAATTATGAAAACAAGAGCAGATGAAATAAGGCGAATTTAAATTGAATTTAAACAGATGACTGGTCTTAAACAGATAAATGACTCGTCGGCTGTGAGAGTAAAAATGATCGCAACATGGCAAGGAAATTCTTTGAAAACTATGAAATTACGTATCAAATTATGTGGAATTTCTTCGAAGATGTTATATTGAGAGCTGTTAATAGCAAAAATCATATAAATGCGAAAAATTTAAGTTATTCACCATAGATTCTTTAAAGCTTTTGCGATCATTATATGGATGGAAGGAATTAATACCCACTGTTCCCAAAATACTTCAACATAGTCATCAGATTTTGGAATCAAACATGCCACCACTAGGTTAATTTACAGAAGAACTGACTTTAAGCACATTCAACTATTTCATATAAGAAAAAGTTCGAGAATATGTCGAAACCAGGACCTTTTGAATTACCTTATATTATTTTTCGATCGTGCTCTAACATCAATAAGAAATAAATGGAGTACTATCAATAACGTAATGTACGAAAACGATGATATTCAAGAGGTTGTTGATACATTCGATGTAAATTAATAATTTTTTTGAAATAAAATGAAGTATACTGAAATAAATAAAATATACTTTTTATGATTTTTATTAAAAATAGTAATTTTAAGCATCTAAAGCTAGTAAATTACTAATATCCGGAGTGACAAATTTCGGTGGTCCTCCCCCTCCCCCGAGACCAGCTAGAAATTTGTGCTCCACCAAAATAGTTGGAAAATACCTCAGCGATAACTAATGTGAAAATTTTGCTGAAGGGGGTCAAGTTTCAGTTAGTTTTTACAAGAATGTGTAAACTACTTATTTTGTATATGATTCTTGCGCGAAATTTATGATTCTTTCGCGAAAATTATTTAGAGTTTTGTACAAAAATCGGAGGATATTTTAGAAAAATTTTAGGACTCAAATATATATATATATATATATATATATATATATATTGTTACGTTTTTACCTTTTAAAAACGGTCGTTTATTTCCTTTAAATAAACTTGTACTTTGATTGCAAAAATAACAGCAGTTTAGTAGTTTAAAAATTGTAACGACTCTTTATTTTATTTATAAGTCACTTTGTGTTTTAATACACACACACACTTAAATTACACACTTTAATAATGTACAAGATTATACAGCCAACGCAGTTAATATGTTACTTAACGACGCCTCCAACCAGACTGACTCAATGGTGTTCTCACGGCCAATTTATATACACCGTATTACCTACTAGATGTTTCTTGAAAGCTGTATTTCTTTCTACAATGTTCTTAACGGACAAACTAGAGCTTTTGATGATAATGCCAGTAGCATAAACACTTAGTGCTGCCAAACTAGCTTTTGATGATAATGCCAGCAGCATAATCACTTAGTGCTGCCAAACTAGCTTTTGATGATAATGCCAGCAGCATAAACACTTAGTGCTGCCACACTTAAAAACAATGGTGAAAGCTTTTTATTCAATGCTGTATGTTTAGAACTATGTTAATAATTTTTACAGATATGATAACTGCTGTTAACATAAACGGAAATGCCTAGAAGAATTGAGAAAGATTTAAACCAGCCGTTAAAACCGTTATATTTGAATTCAAGTACAATTTCGTAACAATATATATATATATACATAATCCGAAATAAAATTATTGGCAGCGCAGTCGCAGCCTTAGAATCTTATAATATATGGAGACAAAAGGTACTCAACCATATTAGAATACCAAATAAAACAAATTGTCGTACACTTCGAGAAAAATATTATGGTAACCCAACCTAATGCCACTAGCACAAGGGTATTCAAACGCTAATTTCGGACCACACAGGTAAAATGCACCAAAACCCCTACCACATCCGGGAGCTATTGGAGTGGATTTTTCAATGAAAACAAGAGCTGTAAACTACTCGTATATGAATAGACCAGCCCAACTTTTCTGTAAAAAGCCAAATGTCCAGTCGGAATAATTCCGAGACCCTTCCAAAATGTAAAGTAATTTCCATTTGCAAACAAAATGAAACACAGATTTGGAAGATTATTACTATGGGAATCAAATGTCCAACGACAAAGATGAAAAAAAAAATTGCCTTCAGTTGACGAATGCCTTGAAAACCAAATGGAAAGACAGCAAAATGATCAATTTGTAGGCGTATATTTTTTAGACTAACGAATTCTTGCTTACCCTGTTATTTAGGTTGAATACCGAATAGATACTAAACTTTCTCATAGATACTGGTTCAAATAAAAATTAAATCCAACCTAGCCTAGTGCAAAATCCTTTTACCAAACCGAAATTGATTTTTCGCAAGCTCATTAGGTGAAAATAATAAATTAACCCATCATACCTTCATATATTTATTTGGTAAACATGCCAACAGAATTTTTTTTTTTTTTTTTTTGTGTTACCATCATTAAAATCATACTATGGTATCCTTGCAAATGATAGTTTAAGAGAATTATCAGCAATTATTTACCTAGCGGATAATTACATGATTGTTAATAAAAGACTTAAAGTCCAAATAAAACAAAAAATTTCACAATAGGTTAATAATATTAATAACAGAATAGATCACATAACAGAAGAACAAAAAGACAAACTACAAAAAGTTATTGGACGATATTGGTGAACCAAATGAGAATTTGACATATAAGGAAGAGGTCGAAAAACAGATACAAGAGCTTTCGAAACAAGGTCACCCTACAACTCTCCAATTTGGGTTTTACCTAAAGTAGCCGGTGATTCAAGCCAAAAGAAGTACAGTATGGTAATACACTGTCAAAAACTAAACGAGCAGACAATACCGGTCAAATATCCGATTCCAGAAATTAACGATGTTCTTCAACAACTTGAACAGAATAGATTTTTTTTCAGTATTAGATCTTAAAAGCGGTTTCCATCAAATATCGCTGAAACAAGTCGATAGCGAAAAAAACTGCATTTTCAGTAAATAATAGTAAATAAGTGTTTACCGGGTTACCATTTAGACTGAAAAATGTGCGCTCCATATTTCAGAGGAATTTGGACGATATACTGAGGACAAATTTCTTTCGTCTACATGGACATCATAATTAATTCGAAAGACTAAGAGGAACACTACAAACATTTAGACACTATTTTCGGAACCCTTGAAATGGCAAATATGAGAGTCCAACTAGATAAGTGCGAATTTCTAAAAAAAAGAGGTCGAATTTATGGGATTCAATATTCCAGATCCCAAAAAAGTAGAAGCAACCCTGTATTTTCTAATATCAAAAACACTTAAAGATTTCGATCATTTCTGGTTCTCTCAAATTATTATAGACGCTTTATCAAGGACTACGCTAAAATCACCAAACCCCTCGCAATGCTTTTAAGAAGGGAAGCGGCACGTTCTTACAAATATATATCAATAGCTAATTGGTTTAGAGCAATGGACTCATTTATAAAACTAAAGTCTACTTATCACAGGCATAAAATTAATAAACCAAATATGACTGAAAAATCTCTTAGCTCACAAAGAAGTAACAAACTGTATAAATATATCCGATGATATCTTAGATAAACTACTCCTGTAATCTCCTGATTTACATAAACAATTTCTGTCAGTATAAAGTAAAATATTCCCGAACTATAGTGGAAGATTTGAAAAAAAAATCAGATCGTAACCAAATTTTACTTTCCCCAAATGCATGCGCAGATAAAAAATTCACCAACCTTTGTAAAATTTACAAAGAAAATAAGTACGAAAACACCTCAACAAAATTGAAATACAAGAGACACCGATACCACAGTTTCTGGGACAGACCGTACATATAGTTATTTTCCTCACAGAAAAAAGACAGGGATTAACTGTTATCGATAAGTTTTCAAAATTCGTTCAAGCTAAAATATTGAAATCTCGATCCGTTGAATCAGTTGTGATCCCCAAAATGTATGCTTAGCATTATAATCGCCAGCTGTCAGGAAAAGGGAACCAAGTGATTTATAAAAACTATTGTATTGATTTTCTTTTCTTCCTATGAAAAATAACTTTATGTTGAATTTTTTACTTCCTAACCTCTTTTTCATCAAATCCTAATAGAAAAATCTACAAACATGTAACAGCTGTAGGGCATAATACAGTCGGACTTGTTCTACAAAATGTTTTCCATAACACACATACATACTTCAGTATGAATCGTGTGCATATATGCATACGATTATTATTATCTTTTTTCTGTCCCTTTCAGTTCTATTTTAACACGCTGACGAGACGAAATAATGAGAACAACTACCGTAAACCAAAAATTCTAGAGACCAACAACAGTCAAGCGAAATACATTTAGAGACTGACAGGCAGAAACAAAATTAAGTACAACAACAATAAATATGAAGGCAAATTGAAAAGTGATAAGACAACAAATAAGAAGAAGATTATTGTTCTTCGGATGAAAATTGACTTAATTACTAAATAAATACTTACTACTTATGTACTACTTAATTCGAAACAATTGAATTTCTTTGTCAGTTAAAATAATTAACTTGTAGCATCATCATCACGCACCAACTGCTACTACCAACATATCTATCTTTCCATCATAAATCAATTCATCTGCCAGCGCTATCCAAAAAACAATAAATACCGCCATAAATATAGAGGAATGTGAATTATTTAAACGTATAACGAATTATATATAGTGCTAAAAAATATATTATATAAGAAAAAACAACAAGAACAAATTCTTAATAAGCATTTAATTTGAATTAATAATAGATATTTAAAAGTAATTTAAAAGACAACAAATAAACACGCTATTAATAATTTTGATAATTGTTTTGAATTTGAGCCTAGCTGACTCTGAGTCATTAGAGAACTAAGTATGTCGGATACATATGGAATAACAAATATAGACGATAATAGGTAAGTACATATGCGTGTAAAAAACTTCTAAGTATGTATATTAGTGATCCTTTCCTATCTGTTCTTAATGTATACAACAATTATATACAAACATACAATTAAAGTCTATTTTTTAATTGATGATACTGAAATTATTTTTCCAATTGCCAAAACTCCAATGAAGAAATATTTTGTAATCAATTTCAGCACAATATCTCTAATTGTGAAATCTGATTTTAATAATTTTATAACCAATAATTTAAATATATGGGCCACTATCAAAAATTTTTGATTTTAGGTTTTAAAAAATTTTTTTGATGACATACTCGTATTAAAATCCATTTGCATAAATATAAAGTAAATCGAATGCATGCAGAATCAGTTCGTGTTAATGATTTCGTTTATTCAAATAAAATGTATGATATTTCCAATGTTTGCTGGCATTAGTGTAGCATATTTTAGAGTTTCCTAGTAAATTTAAAACAAAAATCTTATTCTTAATACTAAAAATCGGGAGTTTTTAAAATTTTCCAAAAAAATGGCGTTTGAAATCTAAGTTATTTCTCTATATATTATACGAAAATATAATTTATTAGAGGTTATTGCAAAGAAATGCTATTTAATATTGTGATCCTTTTTTAACCCAAGTAATTTTTTTATTGGTTCATAATTTCCGCTAAACATTACAAGAACCACCTAATTATGTAAATTATGGTAAATACGATGTGCCTTATATCTATTAAAAAATTCAATAATTTTTTTTATTAAATTTATTTTTAATGCTCCGTCGATTTTATTGTGTAAAATAACAAAAAAGTTCACGCAGTAACACATGCTATTCCATATCAAAATGTAAATGTGCCTCGCGAAAAACCGACTTTTTCAAAAATTTTCGCTTTTGTTTTCCAAACTTTGAGACTATCTACTGTGTTGACTATTACGAGCACGTCAATGAGATATACGCATAATTACAACAAGTATTATAATCCCTGTTCCAAAATTCGTATTCCATTGTGGGGCACACATAGCCTGCCCAAAAAACCAAAAAATTTAAAAAATAAACAAATTATATCATCAGAATTATACTACCCTGTATGTAACTGTTGAAAGTCTGCACAACAACAAAAAAGGTATAAAATTTATCCACAAAGTCCTATTAGTTTATGTAAGATCGAAAAAGTGTAGAAGAATGGGAAAAGTTAAATAATTTTTATCCCTTTTTATAAGCTTTTAAAATTTCAACACCAATCATGATTTTAAAATAAAACCTAAGGTGATAAAATTTTGTGCTATATTAGTTTCAAGTATTGTTTGTGAGTTGAGATCTGTAACCCGTTCTTTAAAATAGTTTTACCACAATACTTATAAATGATTTAATTCAGTTTCAGCCAGGTTAAAAATTTTTGATAACGGCCCATATTTAGAACTTTTAAAAAATTCATGAAATATTGATTTTTTGTTTTTTTACAATTTATTATTTTGGTTTCGAAGCTTGAAAGTATCAATAATATTTTTTTTTTTCCAAATTATGCGACTTTAAAGTCACATAACTTGATTTTAAATTTTCCCTTCCAGCATTTAATTTAGCTTTCTCCACTTTTTAGCAAGAGCAACAAGATCTAACATATCTTCATTTATAACATATTATGCATATACCAAGTCAATAAAAATGTCTCTTAGATTTTTTAATTCAAAAAATCCTTAACTAAATGCTACAAAATTGTTTACATCGTTCTTTAAATTATTTCCTTAATTCCAATTCAGCACTCAGATTTTTATCTTTCGTGTCTAAAATATTTTAAATTTATAACTGTCTTAATGTGTGTAGCTTTCCAAATTCCCGATCTTTTTTCATTCAAGGGAATGAGGAAAATTTTTAATGTGTTCCCGGGAACCTGGGAATTCCCTAAGAAATTAAAATAAATAATGATTTTTCTTTTTTAATGTTTATTCACATTATTAATTCTTAAGTTCTAAAATTTATATAAAATAGGGTTAATCTAGAAGGGTTTAGTATAGTACCTAAAATTTATTTAATATAGCTTTTCTACTAATCGAAACCTTACAAAATTAAAAGACAAATGTCCATCGATTTGTTCCACTTTATAACAGAATTTCACAAGTGAGGTTACAAGTACTTTTGGAATAATTGATACAAGTTCTCCACAAAAGATCATAAAGATAACTAAGAAATACACTACAAATTTCACTTCCACTTTATACTAACATTTCTCAAGTCAAGTGAAAAGTACTTTCGGAGCAATTAATGCAAATTTTCCAGAGTAATATATATGAAATATTATATTACAAATAGGGAGCAAAATGTATTTTTTTTTTTTTTTTATTATTATTTTTCAGAAATTTTTGTTTCTTTTTTCTACTCAATGGGTTGAAGTCTACCATAAAATTATTTTTTTGTTCTTTTTAGTTTTTTGGTCCATTCATTTATTTCAGAAATATTTTTGGATAATTTAATACATATTGTTAAAATAAACTTTTATATTCTTATAATAAATAAATTTTAAAATCTTTTTTTTTTTTCTTTTCGTTTGGATATGGGAGTTATTGTTGCTCGACTCTTGATCTATTTCAAATTTTTGCAAGACGGTAGCTAATAAACCTTTTCCTGTAGACTGAAATTAAACTGTTTCAATCAACAATTCAAACTGTACTTATGTAAAAAAATTTAATACAAAACATTTCATTAAAATATTAAATATAGTAGAATAAAATAGTTAAAAACATGCATTTTAGCACTTTTTACTATCGGGGATTCCCGTCTAAAATTTCCGGGAATCGGAAAGTGATAAATCGTCATTTTTCGCTACGTATAACATCTCTTAGCTATCCTTCGCCACTAATACATTTATCACTCAAGCCATTACAAAACTTTCCTGAAGTGATCCTTGATTCTTATTCAATTTTTTATTATTATTATTATTATTATTATTATTATTATTATTTTTATTATTATTATTATTATTATTTTTATTATTATTATTTTTATCATTATTATTTTTATTATTATTATTATTATTATTAATTATTATTATTATTATTTTTTATTATTATTGTTATTATTATTATTATTATTTTTATTATTATTATTATTATTATTATTATTATTATTATTATTTATTATTATTGTTATTATTATTATTATTATTATTATTATTATTGTTATTATTATTATTATTATTTTTATTATTATTATTATTATTATTATTATTATTATTATTATTTATTATTATTGTTATTATTATTATTATTATTATTATTATTATTATTATTATTATTATTATTATTCTTTTAAGATAATGCAAATATATGTAATTTATATTTATGAAATAGAAATTGCCTTAGAAATAATTAACTTTTTGTGCTAAAAATACATTTATTTTCAATATTAGAACCTTTTAAAGTTGTGAGAATGCTCTTCTAGGATATGTATTTAATTGCAATGACTTTAATTTTGTATTTCGAACATCTGAATTAAAGTTTAAACATTGTTATAACCCACAAAAAGTGGAGCATTCGCGATTTTCTTAGAAGTAGTATTACAGTAAAATAATGGTTAAACTTTCCCTTAATATTTAACTGTGGACGCTTACAGACCACATGGTAGTTTTAATAAAAGTTTACGTCTTTTAAAATAAAATTGAATCATTTTAACCATAAATCTTTTAATTTAAGTTCTATATTACCCATACATTGGTCCACGTCCAGGGTAGTGTTCCAAAATGAATTCTATATGGTGAATATCTGGTTAAAAATGTCACGTGTTTCTAATATATGCTTGCATATATTTCCAATATATGCTTGCATATATGTATATGACATATATATGATCGCATCTAATAAAATGGAAACAAAACTTAGTACCGGATTTTTTTAAAAGCTTTCTTTGAGGAATTTTCATAGAAGGCAAAGTGGAATATATTTAAATTTTTTTTCGGTGTGGAGGCATTCACAAATACCTCCTGGGATGAAACACTAAAATATTTTCCTTCGGTAAAGGTTCTGAATTTTTCCACAACTACATGTTTGCCATTTTTTCCTGCTGTGACTACTCGTATGAGTCTACATTTTTAGTTTGATTTATATTATGAACATAAATATCGTATCAATTATTATTAACGTAACCAAATTAATTAACCGATTCTGATTTTATATTAGGGGTTTTCATTCAACCACATAATTGCCTTGCAAATGTAATAAACATAATAAATATATGTACGAGTATATACAAACTCGTAAAAAAAAAATTCAAACTTTGCTTTAAGTTAATTTAAGTTAATTTCGGAAAAATTTATTTTTGAATATTCAAATTTGAAAGAAGAAAAAAATATTTTTTTAAATTTTTTATTTGAAATCGATAGAAAAGCAAAACACAAAAATACATAATTTGAAAACATGTTTTGTTTGCCAAATATATTCAAGATAAACAAAGGAATATACAACAATTTGCAAGGGGGTTCATATAATACGTGAGTAAAACGTATAAATCTACGAAATCTACTGAGCAACGTTTACAGAAACTTTGGTCAAAAAAACATCAATTAAGAAAATAAAAATCATAATTTTGGTGTAAAAATTATCAAAACTATTTTTTTTTTTTTTTAATTTTAACTTAATACCGATTAGACGTCCTACTATCATCAGAAAAAAATTCTGATGAATATTTCGCACATATTTTGAGTCGAAAGAAAACCTTTTCGAGATTTAAAGTATAAAACATACAACTTCGAGCAATTTTCTCTATGGAATATAATACCGGTTTTGTCATCATCTTAATTTTGGTTATATTTTATTGATTTCAAAAAAGTTCAAATTAATCATGTTCGAAGACTCCTAAATAATAAAAAATAAAAAATTAAAAATAAAATTAAAAAAATCGTAAAAAATTACATCAATCCATGCTTTCTAAGGCCCTAAATTATTTACTATTCATTGTTTAGCATAGGTTAAATATTAAACTCATATTGTTAAATATTACAAGAACCTAAAAAAGGATTATGTTATAATAATAATTATGATCCTTCTTAGATGCCATGTAATGTACCATTTACCATCTAAATTTTATATCCTTATGGAGTGCTCTTTTACAGGGTACTATTTACCTATGAGGATTGTCAGTGATAAAATTAGTATTAAAATAAAAGAACAATTTCTATATATCCTAAGTATATGAAGATATTGGTCGATATAGTCCTGGCACATAAAATTAGCGTGTTGTTATTAAGAATACTGCTACTAGTCCACAAAATACTTTGGTAGTGTCAAACAGTATACAGTGTATTCCATAATAATATTTACATCAAAAATTATCAATATTTAAATATTGTAATTTTTACATAAAATCTTTGTCTCTTTGGGAGACTTCAAAAAAGTTTTTGTTGGTAATTAAAAAATCATATCTTAAAGAAAAAGTTGAATTCGGAGACTCCGGCTTCCTGTGTGAAAGTATGGGTCGAAGGCAGTTTTTCGGAGGAGGCTCCTTAGGCGTTTTGTAATTAGTCATAGCATTATGGATAATAATTCCACTTCAATGGTACTATACTGTTGAAGGGGTAAGCTTAAAACTAGGCAAATACTATACAATAAATGTTTATCTTAAAACAATGATAAATACAGATAATAAAAAAAAATATCTTGTTCGGAAAAATATTTATTAATTTATTTACAGAATTATGCGCATGAGTAATTTTATGTATCTTATGTATAATTTAGTGTAAAATACACTTATACCACACTTAAACTAACAACTCAGTAAACATTTTCTTCCAAATTCGGTATGAATTCGTACCGACAGTCTGCACAATCTTCAGATTTCGCATGCAAATTCAGTCAAAAAATGGCATGAAAGTTGTACGACAGAAATTGTTTCAGAAATTTAGAGGAAAATTTTGACATGTCGATTTAAAGTCTCACAATACATCGGAAAGCGGATTGGATTTAAATTATTATTATTTTTTTTTTTTTCTATGCAAAAATATTTGAATAAAATTATTAAGAACAATTAAATTTTAATTTTTTCTCAAAATTTAATTTCCGTTCAATTTCAGTTCTTTATATGAAATTTTAAAAAATTGCGCCACCTTTCAGTCCTACGACAGTCTACCGGTCGAGGATTTTAACGACGTTTGTTTCGCAGCAGATTACACCAGCCTTGGTAGTATCTATCTTGAAAATTGTTCAAAAATGATATCGACGAATCAATATTCCATTAGCGGCAATATTTCGAATAGCAGTTATACCAGCGAGGATTCTTTAGGTGACAATATTTTGGAAGAGGGCGGTAGAATATCGTTGGCCTATGAAAATTTGAAAACAATACCAAGACGAATAGCTGAAAAATTTGCCATACAAACCAAATTTTTAGACTTGAGCTACAACAACTTTCAGAATTTATCTTTTTTATCATTCTTTGAGGATTTGCACACCTTAATATTGGATCGCAACTCAAAATTGGATTTAAACACTTTACCTTTTTTGCAAAACTTGAAGATATTATGGTAAGCGTAGTCATAAAAAAAAACTAAATATGTAATTATAGTTAGCATATTATAATAATTTGAAATATTTAGGATTAATAATTGTGATATCAGAAATATTGCTGACTGGATTCAGCGTATACGTGTCCAATGTCCAAGCCTGGAATATTTATCAATTATGGGTAATCCGGGAATTAAAGAACCTTTTAATTATTGTAATCTAAATATGTTCAACAATTCCTCCAACATCGATTCCATGTTAATGCCAACAAGTTTTGTTACGGATTACAGGGAATATATTTTGCAAATGCTGCCCTATCTGCAATATTTGGATGGTGTTCCTCGTGACTCTCTATTAAAGGTACTTCAATGCCCTGTCAATGGCATGTTGCCATTAATGTCCTCTTCATCATTATCTCCAACTAACTCAATGGGAAATGGTTCTTCATCTCAAGGTCAGCAGTATAATGGCAATGGTCATCGAAAAATCTCTCCAACCCTTAGTTTTAAAGATTTGTTTCGATTGAAACGTCGTAAGAAGTCATACCCATCTTCATCTACAAATTGATCTTGAAGAACAACAACAAATGTATGAGTACAATGGAAAATTTTACTAAAGATTAATGACACAATCAAAAAAAAAAAATTATTATCATTCATACAATGGATGTGCTCAAGTACATAGAATGTACGAGGTTGTTTGTTTTTTTTTTTTTACATACAAATAGATCGGCAACCACCGTTATTCATAAGATACCTACTACTAGTAACAGTGTTACATTAAATATTATTATTGCCGTTGTTATTGTTGCTATTTCCTTTTCAATATTATCATTATTATTGTAATTATTTTATTACTATTTTTAAGTAAACATTTAACCCATTCTTATCATTAATATTATAATCGTATTTATTATTAAGAACTATTTCTTACAATTATGATAGTTGGAACATGAACAATGTAAATAAATATTTATATATGTATATACCCTGCCAGCATTTGGAAGAGAGCTTTTTCATCCATCTACTAAAAAGTGTCTTTATTTGACACTCCTGGATGTTCAAAAGTAGAAAATACACAAATCTGCAATAACAAAGTACGTTAGTATCCAATTTAGATCTAAATAACTTGACTTGGGAGATTGTTTATATTCCAGAGCAAAGAAAAAGAACAAGCACGACATAATTTCGCTCAGTAATGTATAGCTTTGTAATGTATTAATATAAAAAAAAAATTGTTAATTTTCAATTAGTGATTTTTGTCTGTAAATATTTCATATATAATTTAAAGTTATAGTGAATTATTAATTTAATTTAAAATTATAGTGAGTTATTATAGTGTGTTTTAATATAAGGTAAACATTTAGTTCAATATAATTAAAAATATTTACGAGAAATATTCCAACTGCATTGATAACATGTTTATTATACAAAAGCGATTATATTTCGATACTTCCTTGAATTATTTTTTTACACTTCTAAATAATAGTATTTCGACACCCAAGGAATGCACAAAATAGTGTAATTAAAAAGTATTAGAACTGCTGCACACTTTTTCCCGCACGGTGATTCTTCTTGCAAAAGAAAATTATATCATTATTGGACTGTTAAAAACATCTTGAGGTTATTCTTTAGTTCAAATTTGGATAGAAAATGTTGACAGGGATAATTCTTTTTTATTTTTTTTGCAAGTGATTTAATAAAATTCTTCATTGTTCTTCCAAAACTTGTGTATGTGTATCTATGAATGTATACATGCATGCAATATTGTAATTATTTTTAATTTAACATAATTATGAACGTGATAATAAAATCTTTTAAAAATTGAAGTTATTCCCTAATATGACATGTTTTTTTTATTTTTTGTAAACCGTCCTGACAATTGGTTGGACACCGTAAAGCCTTTTAATCCAGCAAATTTAACTTTATCACAGATGAGATTTAACTGCACAGAATTATATTTTTTTAATCTGATTAACCGTATTTAGTGTTTTTGAAACTAAATTTACTCTTTTGATTTTGCTTTTAGCCTCGAAATTTTTAGGTTTAGCTGCTAATATTATTCTGATTTTTAAAATTGCATTAATAGCTAATATTTTAGAAAATTACCAACGAAGAAAATAATTCCTTATTCTCTATAACTAATTTTATTTTTACAGAATCATCCGTTTAAGCAGTAATGCATGCAAGTAAACGTGGGTCTACCTCAACGACTTCATTTTTAATTTACTGACAATGATACAAAAAGTTATTTCTAACGCTATATATGGCGCTGATTTATATTTATTCCGTGTTACAAGGTTGGTTCTAGATTTCTGGCTATAATATGAATTTTTAAATATTTTTTTTTTAATAAGAATTATTTATAATTTATCAGTGGATGAATTTTTAGTACTTTTTTTTTATCTGTTTTGGATTTTCGCCAAATCAAACGATAGCTAAAGAAATTTGTTCCGTAAATGCGAAAACGGAAAAAATGTATTGTTTTAATTATCTAACCCGCAAATATGGTGCGAAACGTTTGAAATATAATGATTTAAATATTTGATATCAAACGTGTTTCTCAAACTTTTTTCAAATGCAGATAGAAGTTTCAATTTACGTTAAGAATCATTTGAAAAATATAGTAAATTTTAAGACAAATGAAAAAAATATTTGAGAAATGATTAATTCGTAAGTTTTTGTTGGTTTTATTATTATTTATTTATTTTTTTTTTTTCTTTTTTTTTTTTTTTTTTGCAAGTGATTTAATAAAATTCTTCATTGTTCTTCCAAAACTTTGTTGCTAATATTATAGTAAATAAATTTGGTTTATCAACACTAGGGTCGTTGTTATATGTTATAAATGTTTTATGCTCTACAATATTTATTAAAAGCCAATTTTATAGAAGAGGAATTTTTATAGATAGATATAAATTTTAAACTATTTTTTATTTTTAAGCCCTGTGTGAAAAGTGTGCGGGTTAGTAAATTTTTGATAGTTATGAGGTAAATAAAATTTTACTAACTCATGAGGCTAATAAAGATTTTGGCAAATGTATATAAATTTTCAAATCAAATATTTTGAAAAATACAATTCTGTTTTCAATCTTGTAAGATTTCAAACGCATTGCCTTGTTTAAAATGCATGATTATTAAATGTCCATCAGAATAAATGTATGTAGGAAATGCTCATGAAACCATCGAAAATTTTCTTTTTAGAATGCATAGAAAGCATTCTATATTTTTCATTTGTGTTTTTTTTTCTGTTTTTTCTTTTACACATTTTTTAAATTTTTTAATAATAAAATTTAAATTTGTCAAATTTTTAAGTTTTCATTTCACTCAGTAGAAATAAGAATTTTTCTCGCCATAGAAAATTAGTTTTTTACTATAGAACTTTTCTACCATTTCACACACGCCCTTAAGATGATTTTTAACTATGTTTTTAACTTCACCTTGTGTATTTTTTCTTTGATATCAAACGTTAATTCAAAACTTACTTCAAATATTAATCAAAATTGTAGAAAAAAATTCGCATACTGTTGAGGGGTACTAAAGAAGAGTTTGTGGACTATAATCAGGCACCAGCAGAATGGAATACATATTTTTTTGTGTCTCTATTGGTTGGTTGGTTACCGTGGTAGCCCGTAATCTTACAGGCAATCAATTAGACTCGTTAGAATCCGTTTTGATGGAACCACACTACTCGCCAGGTGAATTAGTTGCATTGAGTCTGTAATGAGATAGAAATGTAGGGAAGAAACAATGAGAACATAAATTAATTAGATCCAGCCTGTAGCATTGAGATATTTAATGATGTCACTGAGTCTAGTGTCCGATATCTCAGAGAGGTTGTCTAATTGGTGCCCTCCCAGAAATTTATGTCTGTTTGCGTTCAAGACTGGGCATTCACATAGAAGATGAAAAACCGTCTCCCACAACTACGACAATATTCATTGTAAGAGAGACCAAGTCTACTTGCATGTTTACCGATCGTCCAGTGACCTGTAAACACTGCTATTAGTCTCGAGATGTCCTTGCGTTTGTAGCCAATGAGTTGCAATGAGCGTTTCTCGTTGTAGGTAGGCCACGTTTCTTTCGCGACTCTACATTTGTCCAGATTTCGCCATCTATTTTCCGCCTTTCCTAGAAAGTGTTTTCGGATTCTGTTTTTGACTGTTCCTAACGGGATTGCGACAGAAACCGCTAAGGAGGCACTCATAGCAGAGCCTGCCCGGGCTAATTCGTCTGCCTGTTCATTACCATAGTAGTCCCTATGCGCAGGAACCCAGATTATAGTAATGTCATACAGTCGACTTAGTCCACGCAGTTCCTCTTTACACTGTCTGACTAGAATAGAGGTAGTTTTCGGTGATTTGAGCGATAGTATTGCCGCTTGACTGTCGACAAATAAACCAATATTCCCTTGAATATTTCTATCGCAAATTAGTTTACACGCTTCCCTGACCGCTAGTATCTCCGCTTGGAATACGCTTGCCTCGTCAGGGAGTCTACATGAGTGTCTAATTCCAAGATCATCAGAGAAGACACCAGAGCCGACACCGCAGTTCATCTTTGAGCCGTCAGTGTATATCCTAGTTCTAAATTGTTCAAGAAGATTACCCCTTCTCCATTCACTCCTGGTGGGGAATAGGACTTTAATAGTACTTCCGAAGTCCAAGTGGGGAATCATATAGTCGGTAACTTTATTGTATTGCGGGGGTAGTAAATTTAATATCCTCGCGTGCCCATTTGTGTCTCTATACTCTTCATTAGAATTTATGGTGTCTTCTTTACTTAGGTCTCGTTGAAAACTAAACAGCTATTATTCTTAAATTATTATCAAATCATCCTAAACGTTTACATTTCAGATAAAGTTTCATTTCAAATCACTATCGAATTCTAAATCAAACCTTTGGTTTGATGGGTCGGCACAATACAATATGTTTGAGTTAACATTACATAATATTTTTAATTTTTTTATTAATATCATGGATGGGAAATGCAAATATGTTACGGTATCAAAAAGAATATTGAAGTGATACTTTTTAGCCCTCAGAGTACTAAAAAATATTTTTAATAATTAGCAAAAGCAATTAATATTATTTTAACATATAAATTTTAAGATACCATACCGAATATTAAATAACTAACTAAACATCACTAACTTAAGTAACAATTATATTACTCAATCTTAATTTTGTTTTTACATAGAAATAAAAATATGATGAAGTATTTAAATCTTAATATATGTATCTGCCCCTTTAACTTTTACAAGAAAATGTGCAAGTGAAAAACAAAATTTAAACTTAAAACTCTATTATTTATTTATTTATTTTATTTTATTTCTATTTGAAATAATTAAAATTACAATAATTCTATAAATTAATGCACTAGCAACATATGCTATCGGCTTCAAAAATAAGATTTTCATTACGTTGCACACTAGCAAGTTTTAGTGTGAGTGTTTGGAATTGTTGAAAAAGGGAAGTCTTTTAGATATCAAATTAATAAAAAAAAGTTTGCGCTTAAGGAAAATTTTTGTTGCATATTTGAAAAATAAAATATTCTGCGAATAGGAATTTTTATAACTTACTATACCATAACTGGTTGGGATAAGATAAAAACATAAAAGCGGCCTTTAGTTGACCATCGCCTCCATGTAATACCCCCACAATAGCTTGCAAAAAAGCCATATAAATTCCACTATTTCCAGCCATGTTAATTTTTTTGAAAAAAAATCCAATATTGACTTTTTGCCAAGCTTTATTAAAGCTGACCCATCTGTGTATTGTCTACAACATACATACATACATACTAGAATTTTTCTTTTCCAGGTCTTTTACCGCTCCCGGGATATCGTAATTGATTTTAACATTTCCTGGGATCCAAAAAATTCTCGCCAAAAGCAAAATAATTCAATTAAATGAAGAATCCGAAGGTCGAATCATTAATTTCATAATGTCTGTGAGTAAAACTTCCCCCGATCCCTCGATATTTTTACGGAATTAATCATTTCTCAAATATTTATTGTTAAGAAAGCCCCAAAAAATTTTACAGATTTCAGAATCCCTATTATTTCTACGTTTATAACACATTTTTATAAATAATGGTTTTTCTCATACAAAAATATAATTAAGTCCCTTCTATTTTTATTTTTATTTATCCATAGCTCAAAAATTAATTTACAACATATTCAGTTCTGGGAATAATTGGACCCTTGAAATTACAAGGTCTTATAAGTAAACTTTTTGTAATTTATCTGATAAAAGATCCATATACACTTAATAGTTTGTATATTATTAGGCTCACGTTTTCATTGTTTCTTTAAAAATGTAAGTTGTTATTTGAGAATTAAAGACATTTTAAGGAGATTGCTCTTACACTTTTCACATACAATTTGCTTATTTTCAAATCGTTTAATAAATATATATAACCTTCAAGTGTCGAATTTTAATACTTATTAGTTCTTTTGTAACATACCTTTTTTGACCACAATGAAAAAATATGCAGAATCGTTTTTTTTTTATTTTTAAAATAAACCCATAAATAAAATTATTTCATTTTCGATCAATTACACAAAAATGTATGAAAGACTCAGAAACTTTTAAATATATTTAGTAATTTTCTTAAAAATAATTAAACTCAAAGTAAAATAAAATAAAATAGAATAGAGTAAAATTAAAATAATGTAAAATAAAATAAATAGCAATGAATGTAAAAACACATTATCTACTAAAATATCTATATATATGAATTAAAAAATACAAGCATTTTGCATATACAAGAAATCTTAATAATGTATATTAATTTGCATATTATTCATTCCATTTAAAATCAACCGGTTGATTTCCTTTTCCCCTCCGAATTTATAAATATTTGATACACAAATTATCTCGTCAAAACTAAAATTTTAAATAATTTCATAAAGTGGTTCCGGAAATATAGCGATTTGAAAGCAGAAAATACCCAATAAGAAGTGTACAAAGTTGTCCACAAAAAATAAGTAATATATTTCAAAGTATTTATGATATAAAATTCTCATATTAAAGGTATCAAAATTGCCTTTAATATGACATCAAGAATTTTTATTCATATTAAAATGATCCATACCTCATGACTTATATTTCGCAGATAAATATCTTAAAAAATGGAATTTATTTTTTTTTTAATATGTGAATACCGAAAATGTTTTCTTTACCGTTAATAAGTGGCGTGCTGGGACTGTAAAGCTTTAATAATCTCGAGAACTGGTTCTGTAAGGATACCTACAATGTCATAATTTACATGTCCGATTTTCCTAAGAACCAATTTATAATTATAGTTATAATAATTTATAATTATAATAATTAATAATATAATTATAATAATTAATTTTAAAACTTTGGGTGAAATTCCGAAGTATTATTTCTTGTCTAACTTAAATTTCTTTTGTACGCGATCTTAAGTTGTGTAAACGAGCATTCTCTTCATATGATTTTTTAATGTGTTCCCTAATTGAGTCTCTAATCAAAGTCTTTCAATTTGAACGTCCGTTTAAGCCAAAATATTAAGTTTTTCTAATAGTTCGTATTTCTTTCGATGTGTCAACATATTCTGTCCGAAAACAATCTCATATGGAGTTTTGTCTATAGTTTGATGTCTACTGTTTTGAAGAGCTTATATAATTGTCACAATTATTGATCTATTGATTCGTTCACTCGCATTGGCTTCTTCCGAATCAAAGGCGTTTGAGTCAGCTCAATTGCTGGGATTCTATACACTTCAACGCTTTCTACAAATACATCGCCCTCATATGCTCTAGACAATGTGTCTGGTACTATATTTTGCTTTCCACTTAGCTTTAGTGACCATCTGGCTAATCTACCGGAAGGATCATGCTGATCAATTTTTTTAATTGCTACAACTACAGCTAAGCATTCAAGATTAGTTATTGTGCAGTTTCGTTGTGCCCAGTTTAATTTTTGAGACATAAAAGTAATAGGTCGTTCTATCCGTTCGTCGTCCTCCTACACCTACACCATAAGTACTACCGACACATTGTAATATAAATTGCTTACTATAATTTGGATGTAAGAGTAATGGTGCTTTAGTCAGACTCTCCTTAATCAAAAGTTCTGTTAAAAGATAAGATCGAGTAGTCTTGTATTAATCGTCGGTACCATTCTGTCATTCCGAGAAAACGTAGAATGTGTTTAATTGAATTTGGTACTGGTCTTCAATGCCCTCAATCTTGTCATTGTCCACTTGAAACGTTCCGTTACCCACTATATAACCAAGATATTCCACTTTGTTCAACCAGAAGCTACTCTTTTTTTGTCAATTCTGACTTACTTAGTTGTGATGTTACTTCCAACAAGTGGGTAAGATGTTCGTCAAATATCTGAGATGCTATAAGTCGTTCAAATAGACAAATACGTGTGTTTTTATATAGTACGGAATAACTGTTAGTCAGCATAACGATTGGGGTACATTGTATAGTCCATTCTTGTAAATTAGTACAAAGGCCGATTATTGACCGTGAAAGCTTCTTCGGTTTAGAATTTTCATCCAGTTTAATTTGCCAAAAGGCATATTTAAAAACAATTTTTAAAACATAGAAAACCGCACAAAGTCCAGCAATAAGTCTGTCAATGTTTGGTATAGCGTACGC
The DNA here is from genome assembly GCA_932274085.1 of Protocalliphora azurea. Lineage (NCBI taxonomy): Eukaryota > Metazoa > Arthropoda > Insecta > Diptera > Calliphoridae > Protocalliphora > Protocalliphora azurea. Next base: position 103,240,000 of record OW026519.1, on the reverse strand, counting down.
GTCTTCAACTATCACAGAAATTAGCTTCATTCTAACCTTACCAGACTTAATAACTACAACTATCGGTGAAAACCAAGGTAAACTAGGTGCTTCTTCTATTACGCCAGGGGACAACATTCTATCTATTTCATCGATTAATTGCTTTTCAACCGCAGCTGAAACAGGATAGTAACAAGTGAAATAGGTTAGCTTAATTGGTTTTGCACTACCTATATCAATATAATATTCGATAGGGAATTTTATTTTTAATCCGAATATGGTTCAAAAATCGAAACCACAGATTAACTCCTGTTGTATTGTCGGTACTGCTATAAATTCAATTAAATTTGTATGTCCTTGGTAAGTGAAGTCAAGTGAAAAAGTTCCTAAAATGTTTTATCTTTGTCCGTCCGCAGTTCGTACATTGCCTTTACATCTCATAAATTGTTTTCTATTCTGAACTTGAATTGCTAAATCGCCACATACTACGCTTTTGTTAGCACCACTATCGAGAAGAGCAAAATAAATTTTATCACTAATTTCCAATTGTATAATACTATCTATATCCTTATTCACAATGAACGAAATTATTGAATGACTTAAGTTTTTGATAATCTAGCTTTTTCATATTCTCCTGGTCTTACATGATATGGTCTTAGTAAAGGATGTACAAGTTCATTCATTAGTCTTGTCGGCATCAGTAAACGAGTTCTGTACAATTTTCATTTGTTCAATGTCATTGCCCTTATTTGAGGATGTCATACTACTTTCGACGGACATCCTTCTGTACGATTCCCTCTTATTTCTTAGTACAGTTGAGACAAGAAGATTTGTAAGTATCTTTAAGTCCACATCCATGTTTCTTCTAACTTCACGTCACAAATGTGTTACACTATTTATCTCTAAGTGAATAAATTTGTGTTTAATTTCGTTTTCTAAATTTCGTAACAATGTCTCATATAAATACCGATCGGATACGGGATTTTTCAATTTGTTCGTCATTGCCGATATAATGTCCAATTACTCCTCAAAATTTTCGTTCGCCTTTTACCTACGTCGGCTTATATTGGTTCCTCAGTTCGTTCGTCAATGTCGTCATGTTATCGATGAAACCTCCAAAACCATACCAATACTTTGACTTCAATTATACTATGGGCATGTTTACAAAGCAGCTCGAAATCTCTTCAAATTATTTGTAGTCAAAATATTGACACGGTGTATAAATTCGTCAATAGACATTTCATTGTCGTGACCGCTAAATTTCAATTTCCAATTACGAATGATGTTTAACACTTTCTCCGCAAAGAAAGGCTCTTGAGAAGCAATAGGATCATCCTTGGGGATGAAAATGGAATATCTCTATTTTGCGAAACTAAAGGATTTATATTATTAACGATTCAGATATCATCTGTCTGACATCACTATTATTTTGTTCTAGTCTTTGTGAAGTTTCATTGTGAACAGTTCTACCTCTACCCCTTGAACGATTTTTCATGTTTATTGGATGCTGTTTGAGTAGAATTATCGGATTCTAATTTTACCGTAAAGTTAACATTTGTAGGTTGGTTTAAATCCAACAAATTCAAAATTTCCTGACTTCTGGACAAAACCATTTTAAAGCAAATTATTGCACCCAAAAATAAAATAAATCCGAAAAATACTATAAATCTGTATTGAATTCTAATTAGAGCATATCATCAACATATTAGGCAATGAAATAAATCTCAAATAATTAAAATTCGAAACAAAACATAAAATAAAACAACTAGATTTGAACATCTTACGAGTGTAAGTATCCAATTTCAAAACCATATACAGAAATTTCGATCATAAACAATTCGAACCGAAAATTTAAAAGAAAGTTTCAAAAGTTATTATTGCGAGTCGAAAATCAATGAACTCCCAATATTCAAAATCTCTAACAAATCTAAACACATATTGTAAAATATTTCATTTACAAAAGAAATTAACTAGTTTAAAAATTCGAAATTAATTGAAAATCTAAAATTCCGAAGCTAATTCTCCTAAAACTATAATTTGCAAAAAATAAAATAAAAAGTTATTATGAAAGTGAAAGTACAGAGAACAGCTAGGTGTTAAAATTATAAAACACATATCTTAAAAGAAGATGCAAACGCTGTTGCCCTACGTTGGGCGCCATTAAATTTATGTAACGAACTTTAAATTGGGAATCTATTTATCAAAAGAGGGCACTACCTATACCAACAACCCACAGTGGGGTCAAACGCAAATTTTTTGGTAATAAATCTGAATCTCCTAAACTACTGGTCGGCTCAAATTGAAATGTATGGAAGAGTTGTAGAGGAGGACCTAAGCTTTCAGAAAAATCATTTTGTAGTCACCCTGTGATAACATGAGATAAGCTACAGGGTGTCAAAGTTGACTACCTCGAGTATGTAAAAGTTAAAAAAATCGTAACTTGTACAAATGAAGTCCGATTTTAAAGATTTTTATATTTCTAGAAAGTGCTTGGCGAGATAAAGAAAAAATAAGCTTACTCATCTAAGTTATCTCTTACAGTTAAAAAGATATTTACGCTTGAATTTTGAATTTTTGATTTTTTGGCTCGACTTTCTTTCGTTTTTCGGGAATAAGTCCGGAGATATATGAGGTAAAAATTTTTTAAAAATATTCTGTAATTTGCTACATATTTCAAAATAATATGCTGAAAGAATTTTTGGATTATCTTAATTCGTCTAGACGTGAAAAATTGCTATTTTTTACAAAAATATAGTACAATTCATTCACTTTTTTCTCAAAGTTCCGTTAATAAAAAATTTTTTTCCTTATTAATTTCAAAAGATAAGGCTTCATAAATAGTTAATAAAGAAATTTTGAATTGATTTAAGTTTGCATTGGCCGAAAATTGTCAATTTTAAAAAAATAGTTTCATTTTTATCGATTAATAAAAAAATGTCACGCGAGCTTTTTTAAATTTGGTACCCATATTTGATACCCATATTTTTTCCGTTGGAGTCTTTGCTACATTTACTCCTATCGGACGCGTCCCCAGGTGGCGGATCGGGGGGATTGGTTGTAAGGCACATGATATACACACTCTACTGAATGGTGCATTCTGGGGGTATATATCATGTGTATTATCTCCGATCTTAGGTCTTTTACAGCTTCTCGCGGACCAAATAAATGTAGTGCACTTTAAGGTCAAGGTGGTAGGCAGCAGTGCTGAGGACCTGAATGGTTAGTTGGTGCCTAAACAAACTAACAGCTAACAGCTCCCCTCCAACGCCCATGGAACGGGTTGGTTGTAATTCTAGCCTAGTCCGCGCACGCCGTCACTGCGCGAGATGGTCCTTTTCCTTTACTGGCATACTCGTGGGACAAAATAGAAAATTCAAAGATTCTTAAAAATCGGACACAAGATGACGGACAGTCGCAGGGCGACAGGACTGAAATGGACGTGAGTACGGACGACGATAATGAGATGATAGGGGTCCAACGTGACATTCTTCTTCAGGAAAGTCAACGGTTGGGCCAGCTATCAGAGACGGATGAGATTCTGGGTATCTCGAGGGATTCCTTCACTGGGACCAGCGCCACTGAGAAACTTGAGAATCTTACTCTCGGCTCTGAAGATGAACATGAGATCACTGTAATCTCAGTTCGCGCTCAGAGTCTGGAGAAGAACTCGAGTGTTGAGGCGGGGTCTGAGCGGGGGGATGGCTCGACGAACTCAAAGGGTCATTCGTCTGGCAGTGGTTTAGTTCGGCAAGACGCGGTAATGCTTGATGCGACAACCGGCGATATAAACCGAACTAAAGAGGAGCATGCTCGTAGTGGCGCAAGAGCCTCTCTTGGTTATCTGCACAAGATAGCCAAGAGAGGCCCTTTGCCACTTACAGGTAAGGATAAGTACCTTATCAGGAAGCACAGGAGGAACGTCAAAAGATTCGAACGAATCTACGGCCCTGTCTGTGTCTCTTTGGGAATGTCTTATCCTGAAGGATTGTATGTGGATGCTGGCAACACTCCAGAAGTGTCTCGTGAGAGCACAGGAGAAAAGCCAACCTCTTCATCAATCCCTACCGGAGTGAACTATTCTGGTAGTGGCAACCCGGGCAAACCTGCAGTCCTAGTGAAACAGCAGGCAACGTCTGGTAAGCCAACAACTACCATTGAAATGGTTGGTCATACACCATCCAGCAAACCTGGCAACCAACAAAAAGTTGTCAGAGATGCTAGGCCTGGAGATGATCAGCCATCAACTAGTCAGAGGACTTTACTTTCGAAGCCTGCCAGCTCCAGTAGTGGGGCTGTACGAGCTTCGATTGGGAATCCCTCTACATCGAAGAACGCTGGTCAAAACCCATCCGGCTCTCTTAAAGGCCCTCATAGGGGGGTTGTTAAGAGGGCCAGGTCTGGGGATGACCAGCAACCTTCGATGGCCAAGAAGGTTGTTCACACGCCAAACAGCTCTAGTAAGGGCCTCCATAAGGAGGTTATTAAGAGAGCTGTATCAGGAAGTGAACAACCCTCAACATCGAAAAGAGCGAAGGAATCAGTGTTGCAGAATTGTATTCAAGCTGCTGTCATTGACAGGGTTGATCCAGATGGGAGGATCAGCGTTGAGCAATGGCGACAAATTGAACACAAGCTCATTGAGGAAATCGCTCTTGTTAAAGGAAGGCCGGATGAGGTATCCTTCAAAGGCGCAGACTGGATGAAGGGTGTCAAGACTATTAACTGCGGGAACGAGAAATCATTTGAATTTCTCAGGAACGCAGTTGCTAGGTGCGACACTCTCTATCCAGGAGCGAAGCTTGAGGTGATACTCGCATCTGAGCTGCCCCTGCGTCCAATAGTGACAACATGGTTCCCTCCACCCATTTTAGAGGTTGGAACCATTCTGACAGTATTGGAAAATCAGAATAAGGGTCTTCTTACAGGTCAATGGAAGTTGGTTAACACCATGACTTGTAAGGAGAACCAAGGCAGAGACTTCAGATTCGCAGTGGATCAGGAGTCTCTGAAGAAGCTGGAGTCACTGGGGGGAGTTGTCAATTTCGGATTTGGGGTGATCAGGTTTAGGTTCAACAAATCTGATAAACCCAAAGAGGCTGTCAGTGGTGCAAATTAACTTGCATCACTGTGAGGCAGCCTCAACCGAACTGACAAGACTCCTCATTGACTCCAACGTGGACGTGGCCCTCATACAGGAACCCTGGATTAAGAACACCAGGGTATGTGGTCTGAGGGTCACGGGGTACAACCTGTTCATACCATCCACAACGGAAAAGGTACGGACATGTATACTGGCTAGGAATAATCTAAATATTAATTTTCTTCATTCCTTTAGCAGTGGGGACCTTACAGTCGTCCAACAGGAAGCCGCAGGATGCAGCGGGCTTATAATGGCGGCTGTGTACATGCCGTATGAGGCAGCCGATCCACCAGGTATCGCTCTGCAGCAGTTGGCGGAGCACGCTAGGAGGAAAGGCGCGTACATGGTCTTGGGATGTGATGCGAATGCTCACCACTATCAATGGGGAAGCAGGGACATCAACAAAAGAGGTGAGTTGGTATACGATTTTATAACTTGTTATGATCTGCATATCTGTAATAGGGGTACTACTCCTACGTTCAGAGCGAAAGATAGGGAAACAGTTATAGATGTAACGCTGGCTAACCGTGGGGGAAATTATGTTAGGGATTGGAGAGTAGTTTTGGATTACTCTTTTTCTGACCATAGCATGATATCTTTTGGTCTCGACTTTGAGAAGGCGAGGGAGCAGCCCTATAGGAACTCGAGAAGGACAGATTGGAAGTCCTTCAGGAGGTCAGTCTGTAGGGACCTTAGGGATACTGAGGACTGGAGAGATTCAGTTGAGGGTATCGAGTTGGCGGTGAATAATTTCACGAATGTTATTAGGAATAGTTTTGCGCTCAATTGTCCAGTGATTTATCCTGGGAAAAGGAAACAGCCAAAATGGTGGACTAGGGAACTTAGGGACCAGCGGTCTACAGTTAGGAAGCTGTTTAATAGAGCCAAACTAACGAGGAGTGATGAGGATTGGAATAGCTATAGGGATAGTTTCTCTAAGTATAAGAAGGACATTAGACGAGCGAAACGGACTTCATGGGTAAATTTCTGTGAATCGGTGGACTCTGTTAACGAGTTGTCTAGGTTTAGGCGAGTATTATCCAAGGACCCAGTGGCACCTGGATACATACAACGTGAGGATAACTCGTGGACAGAGTCTAGCTCAGAGTCCCTCAGTTTACTTATGGAGACTCATTTTCCAGGCTGTAGGGATATAGAATCTGTTGGAGGGACAGGTAGCGTCAGTGATAACCTACAACCCGAATCAGATGCTGGGGATACCGATGTGATAAGGGAGATGATCACTAGAGACAAAGTATTATGGGTGGTAAATTCATTCGAGCCATACAAATCTCCTGGCCCGGATGGAATATTTCCGGCCATGCTACAGAATGTCGATGAAAGAGCCATCTCTCTATTGACGGATGTTTTTAGGGAATGTCTTAGAATGAAGTACATACCCAGGGGGTGGAGAGAGGTAAGGGTCATTTTCATACCCAAAGCGGGTAAGACGACTCACTCGAAGCCCAGGGATTACAGACCGATCAGCCTATCGTCTTTTCTATTGAAGACAATAGAAAGACTGATCGATCTTTATCTTAGGACTAGTATAGGAACTCAGGTCATTAGCGAGTCTCAACATGCTTATCTCAAGGATAAGTCCGTTGAGAGTGCTCTGCATGACGTTGTGAGTTACATTGAGCGAGGTCTGCTGCAGAGGGAATATACCATGGCGGCTTTTCTCGATATAGAGGGAGCCTTTAATAATATCACGATAGAGGCTATCGAGGAATCAATTGTTTCGCTGAATATAAGTAAGCTCCTTGTTGAGTGGATAATTCTGATGCTTAGCAGCAGAGTTATCAACTCAAACATGGGAGGCACTTATATGAGGAAACTCGTGACTAGGGGCACACCGCAAGGGGGGGGCCCTTTCTCCATTACTGTGGCTCTTGGCCGTGAACGTCATTTTAAGACAGTTTGATGCTAAGGGACGGAAGATTGTGGCCTACGCCGATGACGTTGTTTTACTGGTCTCTGGTAAGTTTTTATCTACGATCAGTGAGGTCATGCAGACAGGTTTACGTGATCTGTCCCTTTGGGCCAACAGTAAGGGATTAGGGGTAAACCCCGGGAAAACGGAGCTAGTTTTGTGTACTAGGAAATACAAGGTTGAGCATTTTAGCTTGCCAGTATTGAACGGGATTGAGCTTGTATTGTCAAGTGAGGCCAAATACCTGGGTGTGTACTTGGACAGTAAATTGTCTTGGAGGAGAAACACTCAGGAGAGGGTCAAGAGGGGACTCAATGCCTATTACACCTGCAGGAACTCTATAGGCAAGAATTGGGGTCTTAAGCCGCAAGTTGTATACTGGATTTACACTTCGGTTGTTAGACCTATTCTTACTTATGGCTGTACAGTCTGGTAGAAGGTATTGAGTAGGGAAACGTACAGGAAACTTCTCTCTAAAGTTCAGAGGTGTGCTTCAATTGGCATCTCAGGTGCCAGGAGAAGTACACCTCAGGCGGCGCTGGACATAATCCTCCACGTTCTTCCAATTGAGGAATTCGTGAGGGGTATGGCTGTCCGTGGCCTATTTAGATTGAAGGAACTGGGTTTATTAGGTTCCTCTAGAGCGGGGCATGTCAGCATACTAGATGAAGTCAGATTCAACGGTCGGACACTATCCTTGGCTGAACCTACGGATTATGTCGGGACCACGATTGACTTCGGGGCTACTCCCGCTTTGGTGTTACCTAGCAGGGATCTTTGGGATGGAGTAGAAAAGCTCTATGGAGGGTGCGCGGTCTTCACGGACGGTTCGAAAATGGAAGTTGGCACTGGTGCAGGTGTATACTTTATGGGAACTGATATCAGACGATCCTACAAATTGTCTGACAGTTGTAGTGTCTTTCAAGCAGAGATTCTTGGCATTTATAAGGCTCTCGGCTTGATTGAAGGGAATGTTGAACGGGGGTCTGAGATTACTATCTATGTTGATAGTCAGGCGGCGTTATTGGCTCTGACTAGTCATTTTGTTAGGTCCAGATTGGTACTTGAGTGCAGAAGGGAATTGAGAAGGTTAATGGATTCCTATATGATGAGACTATGTTGGGTTCCTGGTCATTGTGACATTCTTGGCAACGAAATAGCCGATGAGCTAGCTCGCAGTGGCTCGGAGCTAGATAGGTCTTTCATAGAGTCATCTGTTAAGATTCCAATTGGGTCCTTCTTTAGGGCCATAGGGGAGTGGACTCTGGACAACACGAATCGAGCCTGGAATGACAGATCGGACTGCAGAGTTTCTAGGGCATTATGGCCTAGCTTAAAACTGGCGGATTCCAAGCATCTTCTAGGTATGAGTCGTGGTAGTCTTAGAGTCATAGTAGGTATGGTTACGGGTCATTTCTCAATAGGGAATATGATGAGTAAGTGGGACATTGGCACATCAGACTTCTGTAGAACATGCGATGATGTTGAGGAGCTAGAGACAGTGGAGCACATACTCTGTTTTGAGGCCATTATATTACTATTATTAAATGACCTATATCAACATTTTATATATCGTTGAATTGGTAAATAAGTCTATTTTTATATTCTTTTAACATTTTTAAAGTATTTGCAAAATTAGTGGAGTTGTTTTAAAAAAATTAAATTTTTTTGGATTTTCAGCTATTTAAAAAAAAAAAAAAAAATTATTTTTGAAAAATTACAAAAAATAGGTTATTGGAGCTATTTTATTGATTTTTTTAGGAATGAAAGCTTGATTTGTGTTTTATACATTACATAAGAAATAATATTAAAAATATTATGCGAATATGCTTTTAAAAATAGTCGTTAAAAAAACTGACTTTTAACATAAAATCTCCACTCCTGCATTCGTTTTTTGCCGGGCTGGAAGCAGTTTAGTGTTGAATCATTCTAAATCTATTTCTATAAAAAATATGGGTACCAAATTTAAAAAAGCTCGCGTGACATTTTTTTTATTAATCGATAAAAATGAAACTATTTTTAAAATTGACAATTTTCGGCCAATGCTGGTTGTAGGGTGCAAACTTAAATCAATTCAAAATTTCTTTATTAACCATTTATGAAGCCTTATCTTTTGAAATTAAGAAGGAAAAAATTTTTTTATTAACGGAACTTTGAGAAAAAAGTGAATGAATTGTACTATATTTTTGTAAAAAAATAGCCATTTTTCATGCCAATTTCAGAGTGCTGAATTTGAATATTTTTCACGTCTAGACGAATTGAGATAATCCAAAAATTCTTTCAGCATATTATTTTGAAATATGTAGCAAATTACAGAATATTTTTAAAAAATTTTTACCTCATATATCTCCGGACTTATTCCCGAAAAACGAAAGAAAGTCGAGCCAAAAAATCAAAAATTCAAAATTCAAGCGTAAATATCTTTTTAACTGTAAGAGATAACTTAGATGAGTAAGCTTATTTTTTCTTTAAAATCGGACTTCATTTGTACAAGTTACGATTTTTTTTAACTTTTACATACTCGAGGTAGTCAACTTTGACACCCTGTAGCTTATCTCGTGTTATCACAGGGTGACTACAAGATAATTTTTCTGAAAGCTTAGGTCCTCCTCTACAACTCTTCCATACATTTCAATTTGATCCGACCAGTAGTTTAGGAGATTCAGATTTATTACCAAAAAATTTGCGTTTGACCCCACTGTGCATCCTTGCTCAACGGAAAATGGAGATATTAGTTTTTTTATATAAATAGAGTAAACTCTTAAAAATAATAAATTGTAAACTTAGGTAGTACAAATCATAATTAAAAAGAAATAAACTAAAAAAAACTAATAGGATGCAATTACATTATTATCTACGAAAAGGTTTTAATCTTTGTCCACCTTTTTTATTCTTTACCCACCCATAACCTGCATTATTAATAAAAATTTCTGAATAACTCATTAGAAACCTATCTAAATTATTCAAATGTTTCGCGAAAAGCAAAAAAGGAATTATTTAAAGATCCATATTACAAACAAATTATAATTTATTTATACAAATAAATCTTTGTGATTAAATCAAAAATAAATAACATATCTTAAAACTAAGTTTAAATATATCACCAAACTAAAAAATACATATAAGAATATTTTTTTTTAAGTTAAATTAATGTAAGTTATATTCGTTAACTTACATTAGTTTATTTAGAATAATCATATTTATTTAGAATAATCATATTTGTAGATAAAAAAAAGCAAAATTTAATTTAAATGTTAAAAGTGAAACAAAAATATAAAATCAACAATAAATTTATTAGATTGAATATATTTTAAAATAATGGTGAATCCAAATTAAAAGGATAACATTTTTGTTTCATTTAACAGTTTCTAAACTATGATAGTAGTGTATGTTATTATACCCTCCACCACAGGTGTAAAGGGTATATATAAGATTGTCATTCCGTTCGTAATTTCTATAATATTCACCTAAGACCCCAAAACGTATATATTTTCTGGATCCTTATTGATAGGGAAGTCGATATAACGATATCCGTATGTCCGTTTGTTTGTTAAAAAATAATTTTTTGAAAGCCCCAGTTATCGGATGTATATGTTTTATACATCAAATTATGCTTTTGCGGAAGAAAAACAAAATCGGTTCATTAGTAACTGATATACCGGTTGGACTTTGTGAAGCTTCTATATAAGTTACAAAATTCGTTTTTGTACAAACGTATTGCAAATATTTTTCTAAAATAGCAGTTTTTTGAATTAACCATATCGGTCCCAAAACAACCGAGTTATATTCAAAAATCTGAAAAATTATTAAAAATATACAGACACAAACATAGTATATAAAATTACATTGAAATAATTTTCAGTGTTGTTCTTTTTTGCATAAACAAGAAGTAGTTGTTATTTGTATATACACACCAGTGTTGCCGTTTGGTTACATTTGCTACATTTCTCGTAACTTTTGAACGCTCCACGTAACATGTATAATTTTTTGCATTTGACATCATTTTCGTAACTTCTTATTCCTTAGACAAGATTTTGTACTTTTGTACTTTGTAAATTTTAAATATTCTCTTTTCTTGCACGTAACAATCTTATGTTCTTAGTGCTAGATGAAAATATTTAGATTTTTTGATACATTTTCGGTTTATAAAATTATACAGAAAAATTTTAGCGATATTTTTATAAAAACAAAAACAGTATTTCAAAGCAAAATATAAAAGAGTGCAAACATAGGAACTCATTGAGAGCACTAACTCACTTAAAATAGTAAATATTTTCTATACTATTTATCCAATTGCAACGATTTAAATATCAATTGAAAACCCGTAAATAGGAATTTGTAAAAACACAAATAATTTTTTATAAAAGTTGATTTAACCTATTTTTTTAATATTTTGGTATTTTTGAAAATTGTTCTTCACAGTGTCACATTTAGACAAATAAGAACGAAAAAAATACAAAAATAAAAGCTTAGTAATAGAAGTATTTTTTCGCATTTTAGAGGTAAACATAGCTTATATTATGGAGAAAATACCAAGAATATTGGAAAATGTCCATAGCGTGAATTGTGTATTTTCAAAGTTGCTATTTTAACAAAACAAAAATTATTTTTATTTAAAAATTTTGTGAAGAAATAGTTTAACTTTAACTGCATATATCTCAGTAAATACAGCGGATATTGATATAACTTTTTTAGTGTATAATTAATGTATCGAAATTATTTTATTATAAATTTTTGGGTAAAAATTCATTATCGAAGATATTTTTTATATTTAAAAGAAATCACAATATTAAAAAATATATATTTTTTGGAAATTCTATTTTTGATGGACCTACTTTAAATTATTCATTATTTTATAAAATTTATTAAAATATGTCTGAAATTCAAACGAAAAAAATTTTTTTAGTATGGGAGTGGCAGTGATTATACTCGCCCATTTTTAGTAAGTATGTTTATGGCTTTGTCTGCTAACAGAACAATATCTCCAAAACTGGATTATTGTTGTTCTAAAACTGCCAAATGTGACACTCTGTGGTATATCCAAATGCGATTTCGCTATTATAATTTACCATTTTACCCAATTTTTTAATAAAAAAAAATATGTATTTCTTTAGAAAATTCGTTTTTCAAAAACCTATAACTTCCAAACAATTCAATAGCACTAAAAAATTTACATCAATATTTTCAGCTTTAAAATTACTTTCATTAATTAAAATTTAAAAAAAAGAAGTGAATCAGAGGTCTTAATATTAGCTCAAACATATAGTACAAGATCGAAGTAAAAGATTTAAGTAAAGTGCCCTTGAATTGGTTAAAAACTTAAATTTTTTGCAATTGGAAAATTCGTGGACTTTTAATCATACAAAAATAGATTCAGGTGAATTATCATGCTTAGAAACTAGTGTCTTTGTTATATAAATTGATAGATAATATCTGATTTTAACGAAAATATTTTTAAATCATATAAGTAGTTAACCCTTAAGAGGCACGATATTTTGGTAGTAAATGATTTATTAAATAAATTTCTTTAATTTAAAAGAGAAAGTCCCTGAGACACGGAAAAACTTTTATTAACGTTAAAAGAAAATATTTTTATTTCAACTGTGCCGGTAATCTTAATTTGTTCCCTTTATTATTTTTTTTTTTTTCGAAATTTTGAATCCAAAAAATATTTATTTTTCAATTTCCAAATATGTAAACTGTAACTTTTTTGACATAAATATGTAACTTTTTCCAAGATACCCATAGTAACACTGATATACACAATAATTATACCCTACACCACCATTGGTGGTTATGGTATTATGCATTTGTGCTGATGATTGTAACGCACAGATAAAATCATCCAACACCAATCGACTCGGAATCACTTTTTTAGACGATTTAATGATGTCCGTTCGTCCATCCGTCCGTCTGGCTGCACAAAGTACAAGTCGCAATTTTTGAGACAATTCAATAAAATTTGGCACGTAGGACTTTCATGACACTAGGACCAAGCGTATTTAAATTGGTTATATTTCACCTAGCCCCATACAAATGTCCTCCCGGAATAGGGGTTTAACGACCATAATTTAATTAAATATAGCAATATTTTTATGAAATTCAGTGTAAGGAATATTTGTATAAGTATATAAATAATTGACCATAGCTCCAACATAAAACCCTCTTCCGAAAATCACTTTAGCGTGCATAAATCACATACACATCTTAGTATCAAGTTTATATACGACACAAATAAGTTTTATATAAGTAGAAATGATTTAATAATTTACCATAGCTCCCATATAAATCCACTTTGGGGATTCACCCTAAAGTGCATAAATTCATATAAATGTTAGTATTAACGTAATATTCTGTATTCGTATATTTTACACTCAGTACAAGTATCGATCCAAAATTGTCCACATGTCTAATATTAGACCCCTCCACGAATTTTGTGGACATACACAATGGTGTGGGGTATCATATGGTCGGGCTTGACCTACTATATCTTTCTTGTTTTTTATGTATGTTTGGGCGTTTTTAGTTCGATATAACAGCATTGCAATGACAGTTGTTTTTTGTATAGTCATTTTTTGTATAAGAAACAAACTTTTATATGAAGCATTGCAATGACTATTAGAGTTGTGTTAGTTGACAACAGCAGTATTATAATAATTATTGGTGTTGTTGTTTTTTGTGTATGTAGTCAGTTGCTAAACCATCACCTTCTGCACTACATTTCGCTAGTGAAATAAGTAATAAAGGATGTTAAATGTTTCAATTAAAAAAATATGTTTACATGTAATGCATAGAATTGCCGTTGAGAATTTTAAAAGTATCAATTCAGAAATTTTCTCTCGTGTTATATATGAATTTGTTTGTGAATTCGTTACAACTATTAATTTAGTGAACGCACTTTGGAAATGTAATGCAGTTAGTGGCCAATTCGAAAAAAAATATTAATTTTGTTTCCAGAAATTCCCTTGATTATATACGAATTTCCTACAACTAATATTTTAGTGAATACACTATTGAAATGTAACGCAATCAGTACCCAACAGACTTCAAAAATTTACATAAATATGTATATGCGAACTCGTTACAACTGTTAATTTAGTGATTGTACTATTGAAATGTAATGCAATAAGTGGCCTGCCACAGGCTACAAAAGTACTCTTTAAATTTGTTTAAATATTTTTTATTACTGATATAATATATTCATCTCAGAATTGCAGCACGAAAAATTGCTGCGCGTGAATTAAGACTTAGATTAGGATCTCAATAAATGTAAAAAAGAAGCAAGTAAGATAGCTATACTGGGCCTAGCCCGACCATACCTTACACCATTATATGTATATGCGTACAAGTAATTTTCTGAGAATGTCTTATACGGGAGCTATGGTAAATTATGGACCGATCCTCATAAAATCTGGCAACGTGCTTTTTCTATACATAAAACATATTTGTTTCAATATTATCATAATACAAACATTTATGTGATTTATGTAAGTTAAACGATTTGGGCAAATGGGCGTTGTATGAGTACAATTGCCAATTATGGACTGATGTTCACAAAATTTTAAATACTGATTTAAATTATATGAGCAATCTTATTTATGTCGAATTTTATTGAAATAATGACCGATCAAAACTAATTTCAATAGGCTTCGTCATACTTTCTTCACAAGATTTGCATGCACATCCAGCCAGACGAACATTGTAAAATCGACTCGTAAAGTGATTCCGAATCGATTGGTATTCATAAACGATATTTTTGTAAACATTAGCACAAACGCATAATACCCCAATATACTAAAAACTACTAAAATAATTTTTTATAATATTGAATATTTTTGTTAATAGTGTTTATAAATTAATATTATGATTATTTAGCTATGTATTTTAGTTTTATTTCAAATTTAGTAAAATCATGAACATACATATATACCGACCACCATATATAGAAATAATATTATTATTATTTTTTTTTTTTTCATACCCTACACCACTATAGGTGGATGAGGTATTATGGGTTTGGGCTGATGTTTTTAACGCATAGAAAAAGTTATCCAACACCCACCTTAAAGTATACCAATCGACTCAACGATCCAACGATGTCCGTTTATCTGGCTGGCTGGACGGCCATACAAATGTTCCTCCGGAATAAAGTTTAAACACTCAAAAATGCCTTAAAAATAAGAATATTTTAATGAAATTCGGTGCAAAGAAGTCCTGTACAAGTATCAATCTTTGTACTAAATTTTATGTAAATCGGTCCTCCCATATAAAACCCTCTTCCCAAAATCACTTTAACGTGCATAAATTCCATACGAATGTTAGCATCAAGTTAATATTCTACACAAATAAGTTTTATGTAACAACATTGCCAATTTTTATGAGAATTGGTCTATAATTTACTATAGCTCCCATATAAACACACTCCCTGGAATCGCCCTAAAGTGCACAAAATCATCTAGATGTTAGTATCAACGCATTATCCTGTATTTACATATTTTATTTTACATTTAGTAAAAGTGGCCATAAGTCCCCGAATTTTTATGCTCGTACACAATGGTGTAGGAAATCTTAACCGACTATATCTTTCTTTCTCTTTTTTTTTTTTTTTTTTTTTGTTTCTTAAAAAAATTATATTTCCTTTAGTTAAAAAAAAGATATTTTGTTTTATTTTTCTTTCATAAAAATCTTCGTTGTGTAGGACAACTTTACACTTAATACTTTATAATGTAATGAGCTACACCAGGTACTTTTGATACTTCAACTAGTTGTTAAATGATCACATTTTGTCTAAATAAATAATGTAAAAATAATAAAGTAATATTTAAATTACCAACTGACTAATTACATGTAATGCAGAAATTCGCCGCTTGTATTTTACTATACGTTTTTGTCACAAATGATGCATAAATTACAACAAACATTCACATGAAATTGAAAACAGCACATAGCAGAATGTTAATTAAATAAAGAGATCGATAGCAAAGTGGTTAATGCACGTGCCTAGAAACCAGAAAGTTAGAAGTTCAAACTCAGATGAAGACATCGATGGAGAAAAAAAATTAAAATAAAATAAAACATCGGAAATAAAAATATTTCTGATTATTAAATAAAAATTTCTGATAAATTAAATAAATACGAAATAATAAATAGAAGAAGTATTATAATCATTTATTTTTATTTTTTAACTTTTTCGTCCCAAATACTAGAGTTTTCATACTATTGAAAATACTTCTTATGCTGTTAGTGCTGGTTTCTTACGAACAGTGCAATGTGTAGCATCATACTAAATTCGAAGTTACTAGTGATTTGTTATGCAGATTGTGTCAGTTAATTATTTATAATGATATATTTATCTTCACAGTACCATCCAAACTACTAGTTAATTATAATTCAGAGGGTTGCCAATTGGTTACCTGCAATGACATCCTAAAGTTAAATTCACCAGTTAAGAACATTGCAAATGGGTTGAAGGATAACTAGTTATAGTTCTTAATGACTAACGAATTCAACGTTACGGAAATAGTTGAGCGAACCGCTGGGTATCAATTCTGAAATTTGCTCTCGTGTTATATATGAATTTATTACTACCATTTCTTTATATAATGCAACTGATGGCTCTTCGCCTTCAAAAATTCACATTAATGTATGTAAATTCGTTACAACTATTAATTTAGGGAATTCACTTTTAAAATGTAATGCATTTAGTGGCCAATCGACAAAAAATTATTAGATTTGTCTCTAGAAATTCCCTTGATTATATAAAAATTCGTTACAACTATTAAATTAGTGAATTCACTATTGAAATGTGGCCATCGGCAAAAAATTATTGCATTTGCCTAATAAAATAAACTCGACCATATATGGTTATAACTATTACATTAGTGAATACACTATTGAAATGTAGTGCAATTGGTGCCTCTTCATCATTAGAAATTCACATTAATGTACGCGAATTCATTTGAAATATAATGCAGTTAGTGGCCACTTGACAAAAAAGTTATATATATGTGATTTAAATTTTACTTAAACACAAAATTTAAAGCATTATTATTTAATTATGGAATAATTCAAATTTAGTTCATAAAATGACTTGACATTTTGTAATGAATGATTTCATTGAATTTATCGACTCATATAGCGGTCGAAAGTAAAAAAATTATAATTATGAGTGATTAAATTGAATATGTCCTATTAAATCAATCTATTATTAGTTCCAAATTTTTATATTTTATATTTTTTTAATACGAAAATATTCTCAAATTTCAAATAATAATTTCCCCAACAGTAGGAGGAATTCACAAATTGGGAATTGTATTAGTTACTAAACTGATTAAAAATTAATCCTTCAATATAACTTAAAAGCGGCTGTAAAAGCAAAAAAGATAATTTGTATTTCTATTCCAGAAAAATTGTAAGAAAAATAAAAAAATTTTAATCAATTTGTATGTTTAATATCAACAACAAAGTGTTCCTTCTATTTTAAAAATTGCACCGGATCTCTTACATTTTTAAAATTATTTATTAATGAGGTCTCAACAAATGTTGAACCTAATAAATTCAATATTTTCCTAAATTTGAAAATGCTGACTTAATATTAATAATGACTTAAGAATAACATAAGATTCAAGTACCAAATTTTGTCTCTTGAAAATGTACTTTTGTTTAGGTTTAATAATGTATATAATTTAATAATATCTAGGATAAATATTATATTTTGTTTGAAAAAATTTGCAAAAAACTTTTCCTGTGTTGTTACTTAAGTGCTTTTTGTAAAACGTTTTGGATAGATTTTGATTTATAAAATAAAAACTATTTTTCATTAACGGAGAAAACTAGTACTTAGACAAATTACTTTTTTATCTTAAGGTACATTTCTAATCATATAGTCTGTAAAATTTAAGGGTTAAATTTAACGCAATTTGGAAATTTAGAATTTCGGAAACCCAGAAAAAATAAATGAAATTACAAAACTAAAATTCATAAATATGTTATTTTTATGAATTTTATTAAACAAGTGTTTATTTTTTCCTTTTCTCATTGTAAATTTTTCTTCGTGTTTAATTTTTCTTAGCTGAAAAATTCATTTTGGGAGGGGGAAATTTCCTTTCCCCTCCATGGGGATCTGATCTTATATGGGAACAATTGTCAATTATGGACTGATCTTTATAAAATTAGGAATACTGATTGAAGCTTATATCAATCTTATTTATGTGGAATTTAATTAAAATGTTAGCATAATTGAGGCAATTATAGGAGTTAAAACCCTTTTCCGGGCAGACATATGTATGCAGGCTATATGAAATAATTATTGAAATTATAACTAATTTCAATAGGCTTCGTCGTTATGCGAAAATTCTAAATTGATTGGTATACATACAACAAACAAACATCAGCACAAACGCATAATACCCCAATGATTTTTGATAATATTGAATATATTTGTTAGTAATGCTTATAAATTAACATTATGATTATTTAGCTATTTTAGTCTTATTTCGTACCTAATCATTAGCTTTTAAAAATATTTTTTGCAACTTTAGTAACATCGTAAACATATATGGCGACCACTGTATATGGAATAAATAAATAAATAAATAAATATATATATATATATATATATATATATATATATATATATATATATATATATATGCAACACACAAAATATATATTTTCTTTCATGAAAATCTTCTATGTTTAGGTCTACTTTACACTTAATACATTATAATATAACGAGTTACACTAGTTACTTTAAATAATTCAATTGTTTTTTAAATGATAACATTTTGTCTAAATAAGTGATATAAAAATAATGATTTAATATTTAAATTACCAATTCGATAACTACATATAATACAGAAATTCGTCATTAGTGTTTTAGTATAAGTTTTTGGCACAGATGGTGTATAAATTAAAACAAACATTCACATGCAATTTAAAATAGCAAATAATAGAATGTTAAATAAAGAGACCAATAGCCTAGTGGTTAGAGGCCCAGCTTAAAATATCGATTGAGAAAAATGAAAAATTAAAACATCAGAAATGAAAAATAAATTATTAAAATAAATAAAACTAATTATCAGGGAAATTAATGCTTTATAAATATAAAATTTTTTTAATTTTTTTAAATTTTTCGTCAAGAGTTTTTGTAATACTAGCGACTTGTTATGCTGGTAATATATGTGTAGCATCATATTACATTCGAAATTGGTAGTGAATTGTTGTGCAGATTGTGCTAGTTGATTATTTATGCAAATAATGCAAAGGGTTGCCAATTAGTTACCTCCATTGACAACCCAATGTTAAATTCACTAGTTAGAAACATTGCTAGTGGGTTAATGAATAACAAGTGGTAGTTCTTATTGGCTAACGAATTCGATGTTACGGTATTAGTTCGGTCAACCGCTACGTACATACAAAAATATATAAATATATGTATGCTTATAAGTTGATGTTGTGTGCATTTTTTGTGGAACAAATGTATGTATTATTTTTTAAGTATAAATATAAAAATATTAAGGCATACTATTTCCTTTTATTTGTTGGTAAAGTGATGAATGGTATAAAAGAGCCGAATATAACGCTCTAACTTATTTTTATATATAAATGTAAACACCCACCACATATTCTTCCTTTTCCTCGATGACTGCAGGCCTGAAGTTCAGAGGTTGTTGATTGTTTCGGCGAAGCTTTATAATATAGCTAATGTAAATTTCAGGTTTAATATAAATTTTAGCATATTTAAGGTAAGGTAAGTATTTATATTGATTGTATTTATATGTGCGGGTGGTTGGGATTTTAGTAGGGCCTTAGTGGACGTGCGTTTTGCTCTTTGGTGGTATCACACCATGTGGCCAATGAATCGCCCGTGAGGGCAATTGTTGATTGTTTGTGATGTAATTGTTGTCCATTTATGTTGATGTGTATTTTGTGTGTGGCCGTGGCGGGTCACCAGTCCCGAACTGTGGAGTTCAACTGGTAGTAGACATCTGGGCTACGAAGTCCGACCGGTGACTTAATACTTTTACCACGGTGTCAGGAGCCCCTGGAATTTCGGTTCCAGCCTGGCAACGGTGCGGCCCCTTTGGGAGCTTCATGTTGGTTGTGGTTTAGACCCAAATCGCGGGTAGAGCGTGAGCTCAGTTTGGAGTTGCATTGCAACCGGATGCCGTGACCCAAAGATCGGAAGGAGTTTAGATAGGCTCCGCTCCTAACCAAGGGGGAAGTCATGTCAAAATACATGACTTCAAATTGGTACTCAAGGATGGCTTCTGTCAGACTCGGAGGCGTTGGTGGACGCATTGTATTCACCCTGTGCGAAGTAATGAATCCATATTTATTCCACAGTTACAAAACGCCGCAAAAACTTATTCGGATTGCGGTTAAACAACTCCAAACAATCCTTTGAAGTTGTCACACATTTACGTCAACTGATTATGGTCAACTGAGAGCAAACGCGGCACCCATCTTGCAGACAACTTTCTTAAACCCAGCTAATCATTTAAAATCGAAACCACACTGCCATATGAAATGCCTATGGCAACCAAAAATTTCGGGTGTACTGACCTCAATTGGCCGTCCAGAACGTTCAGCGTCATTTGTACTTGTGCGACCCCAACGAAAGTCAGTAAACCACTTTTTTACCATTGAAATCGATGGTGCAGAGTCCCCATAGTATTTATCGAGCTTTTCCTTGGTTTGATTGACGATTTTTTTCGCAAAAAATAATGTTTAATGAGCACTCGAAATTCGCTTTTTCCATTTTTAGAAAAATACACGAGGTTGTATGTTTTGAACAACTACTTTTTACGCAAAGTAAACGACGACACTTGCTCAAATTTGAGAGTTGTCTATTAACAGGTGATACTTGATGGGAATAGTGTTGTATTTCATATAACTACGAGGGAAGTTCGAAAAGTCACGGACTTATTGATACTCCCTCGTATCGTTCTTGGTATTCAAATTATTAGTTACATTAATTTATGTTAGATTACACTAACACACACTAGGGATAAAATAGTTTACGATACTAAGGATAAGTTACCTTTACGTTGCCAGGTAACTTGCAAATTTTTAATTTATTTAGAAAAGCCGTTTTGTTTATGTATTCTGTTGTTGAAAGACTTCAAGGAAATTTATCAGGATTTTAAGATGGTTCAAAAAATTTTGCCACAATTATTATAATATAAATACATTCTTTTTCCAAAAATCTCCTATAAATATCGTTTCCAAATCTTTCTTTAAAATATCTTCAAAATCTCCAAAATTATTTAGTTTTAAAATTAATTTAAATTCCTTTCAACTTTCTATTAAAAATTTTTGAAATTTACTGAGAATTTTCTACAAATAAAATACTAGTCAGCACAAACGCATAATACCCCAATGATTTTTGATAATATTGAATATATTTGTTAGTAATGCTTATAAATTAACATTATGATTATTTAGCTATTTTAGTCTTATTTCGTACCTAATCATTAGCTTTTAAAAATATTTTTTGCAACTTTAGTAACATCGTAAACATATATGGCGACCACTGTATATGGAATAAATAAATAAATAAATAAATATATATATATATATATATATATATATATATATATATATATATATATATATATGCAACACACAAAATATATATTTTCTTTCATGAAAATCTTCTATGTTTAGGTCTACTTTACACTTAATACATTATAATATAACGAGTTACACTAGTTACTTTAAATAATTCAATTGTTTTTTAAATGATAACATTTTGTCTAAATAAGTGATATAAAAATAATGATTTAATATTTAAATTACCAATTCGATAACTACATATAATACAGAAATTCGTCATTAGTGTTTTAGTATAAGTTTTTGGCACAGATGGTGTATAAATTAAAACAAACATTCACATGCAATTTAAAATAGCAAATAATAGAATGTTAAATAAAGAGACCAATAGCCTAGTGGTTAGAGGCCCAGCTTAAAATATCGATTGAGAAAAATGAAAAATTAAAACATCAGAAATGAAAAATAAATTATTAAAATAAATAAAACTAATTATCAGGGAAATTAATGCTTTATAAATATAAAATTTTTTTAATTTTTTTAAATTTTTCGTCAAGAGTTTTTGTAATACTAGCGACTTGTTATGCTGGTAATATATGTGTAGCATCATATTACATTCGAAATTGGTAGTGAATTGTTGTGCAGATTGTGCTAGTTGATTATTTATGCAAATAATGCAAAGGGTTGCCAATTAGTTACCTCCATTGACAACCCAATGTTAAATTCACTAGTTAGAAACATTGCTAGTGGGTTAATGAATAACAAGTGGTAGTTCTTATTGGCTAACGAATTCGATGTTACGGTATTAGTTCGGTCAACCGCTACGTACATACAAAAATATATAAATATATGTATGCTTATAAGTTGATGTTGTGTGCATTTTTTGTGGAACAAATGTATGTATTATTTTTTAAGTATAAATATAAAAATATTAAGGCATACTATTTCCTTTTATTTGTTGGTAAAGTGATGAATGGTATAAAAGAGCCGAATATAACGCTCTAACTTATTTTTATATATAAATGTAAACACCCACCACATATTCTTCCTTTTCCTCGATGACTGCAGGCCTGAAGTTCAGAGGTTGTTGATTGTTTCGGCGAAGCTTTATAATATAGCTAATGTAAATTTCAGGTTTAATATAAATTTTAGCATATTTAAGGTAAGGTAAGTATTTATATTGATTGTATTTATATGTGCGGGTGGTTGGGATTTTAGTAGGGCCTTAGTGGACGTGCGTTTTGCTCTTTGGTGGTATCACACCATGTGGCCAATGAATCGCCCGTGAGGGCAATTGTTGATTGTTTGTGATGTAATTGTTGTCCATTTATGTTGATGTGTATTTTGTGTGTGGCCGTGGCGGGTCACCAGTCCCGAACTGTGGAGTTCAACTGGTAGTAGACATCTGGGCTACGAAGTCCGACCGGTGACTTAATACTTTTACCACGGTGTCAGGAGCCCCTGGAATTTCGGTTCCAGCCTGGCAACGGTGCGGCCCCTTTGGGAGCTTCATGTTGGTTGTGGTTTAGACCCAAATCGCGGGTAGAGCGTGAGCTCAGTTTGGAGTTGCATTGCAACCGGATGCCGTGACCCAAAGATCGGAAGGAGTTTAGATAGGCTCCGCTCCTAACCAAGGGGGAAGTCATGTCAAAATACATGACTTCAAATTGGTACTCAAGGATGGCTTCTGTCAGACTCGGAGGCGTTGGTGGACGCATTGTATTCACCCTGTGCGAAGTAATGAATCCATATTTATTCCACAGTTACAAAACGCCGCAAAAACTTATTCGGATTGCGGTTAAACAACTCCAAACAATCCTTTGAAGTTGTCACACATTTACGTCAACTGATTATGGTCAACTGAGAGCAAACGCGGCACCCATCTTGCAGACAACTTTCTTAAACCCAGCTAATCATTTAAAATCGAAACCACACTGCCATATGAAATGCCTATGGCAACCAAAAATTTCGGGTGTACTGACCTCAATTGGCCGTCCAGAACGTTCAGCGTCATTTGTACTTGTGCGACCCCAACGAAAGTCAGTAAACCACTTTTTTACCATTGAAATCGATGGTGCAGAGTCCCCATAGTATTTATCGAGCTTTTCCTTGGTTTGATTGACGATTTTTTTCGCAAAAAATAATGTTTAATGAGCACTCGAAATTCGCTTTTTCCATTTTTAGAAAAATACACGAGGTTGTATGTTTTGAACAACTACTTTTTACGCAAAGTAAACGACGACACTTGCTCAAATTTGAGAGTTGTCTATTAACAGGTGATACTTGATGGGAATAGTGTTGTATTTCATATAACTACGAGGGAAGTTCGAAAAGTCACGGACTTATTGATACTCCCTCGTATCGTTCTTGGTATTCAAATTATTAGTTACATTAATTTATGTTAGATTACACTAACACACACTAGGGATAAAATAGTTTACGATACTAAGGATAAGTTACCTTTACGTTGCCAGGTAACTTGCAAATTTTTAATTTATTTAGAAAAGCCGTTTTGTTTATGTATTCTGTTGTTGAAAGACTTCAAGGAAATTTATCAGGATTTTAAGATGGTTCAAAAAATTTTGCCACAATTATTATAATATAAATACATTCTTTTTCCAAAAATCTCCTATAAATATCGTTTCCAAATCTTTCTTTAAAATATCTTCAAAATCTCCAAAATTATTTAGTTTTAAAATTAATTTAAATTCCTTTCAACTTTCTATTAAAAATTTTTGAAATTTACTGAGAATTTTCTACAAATAAAATACTAGTGGCTGATTTTGACATTTCTATTCGTTTAAAATAAAAAAATATTAATTGGAAAGAATTTGTACTGAAATGTTTACGTTTTCGTTCAGATTAGTTTTCGTACTAAATATCATTAGTGGGACAAAAACATGGTAATTGTCGTTTTGAAAGCTTACGAGCGAAATTGACTGTGTACAAAAAAATTTAAAAAATTGGATACATTTATTTATTTGTTTATTTAATAGCGAATGAAATTAGAATTTCCTACAGGCTAACATATATATTATTAAAGCTATTTACAATAAAATCCCAGACCACGGAAGCATATTCCAGGAGTGGTCTTACAAGAGATATAAATAATTGCTTCTAAACGTAAGGACCATTAAACTCTCTTCCCCAGCGCTTGAGGAAACCTAGAACTCCTTTTGCCTTATTAACGATTGAATGAGAATTAAAGGATAGTTTAAAATCAAGCAACACACCCAGATCAAGAAATTCTTCGACTGGATCAAGTTGATATTATTTTATTGTGTATCTACGGAGTACTGGACTTCTTCTGTAGAACATCATGTGTTTACACTTTCTTAAATTCAGATCCATTAGATTAGTCATACACCAATCATAAAGATTGTCAAGATATGATTGGAGTAAGGAACATTTATAAGAATAGTTAAAGCTGTGAAACAGATTTACATCATCAGCATACATTAATATTCTAGAATTCTTAATGCAAGCTAGTAAATCATTTATAGATATTAGGAATAATAAGGGGCCGAGATGACTACCTTGTGGAATATCGGATAAAACAGGAATGGTTTTCGATATACATTCTCTAAATAATACACATTGGGATCTATTTTTAAGATATGTGGAAAACCATTTAAGGAAAACAGGAGAAAATCTGAGTTTATCCAATTTGAACAATAGGAGATCCTGATTTACTTTATTGAAAGCTTTAGTGAAATCTGTGTATATTGCGTCTATCTGTAAACCGGAATCAAACGCATTTATAACTGAGGTTGCGAACTCCAAAACGTTAGTAGTAGTGGAACATCGTTTTCTAATTCCATGCTAAAATGGCGAAAGATAACATACAAATTGATGCGAAAGGATTTCAGTAACTATCTTTTCGAAAAGTTTTAGAATAACACTTAATTTAGCAATACCTCTATAATTGGAAATGTTGGATCTGCTTCCGGATTTAAACAAAAGTATAATATAAGATTTCCTCCAAACTTCAGGAAAGTAATCAATATTGATATGTTGAATAAGTATGTTATTGGAGATATAAGAGAATGTAAACATTTTATAAGAACACAGCTAGGAACACCGTCAGGTCCACATTTATCAGTATATTTTAGATTCTGTACAGCTCTCAGTACCATCGATTTATCTAATATTGGACAATTTATTAGGGTTGCATCAGGAATTGAATATGTATAATTGGAAAGTTGATGTAAATCTTTATCAGAATAGGTGGATGAGAAGAAAGCAGCAAACATATCGCAAATATCTACATCGCTTGAGGATTCTTTATCTCCAAATTTCATCATGGATATCCAGATTTTTTATATTTTCTATAATGTTTCTCAAGCCATTGAGCTGCTCTGTATTCCAAGGCGGTCCATGTGCAATTTTTTTCTCGTCATTGGTATTGATTCCTTAAAACATTTAAATAAGCCATTATAGAATTTATTCAAAATGATGTCAATATTACGACAGCATACTTTAATATATTCAAACTAGTTTTCAGAACAAAGTTTGTGATTTAATCAAAAACCATATCATCATTTACATTGGATTGTAATGATAGCTTTGTTTCGACGCATACGCTTATTTCAAGAGTGGGGTGATAAGCATCTTCAGGGGTTAATAATGGATTAATGCGAAGAATATTAAATTCTTCAGGCTGATCAAGAAAGTAATTTGCCAAGCTTGTTTACTTTGTTGTGTATTTGGAATAGTCCTAAATCAGCAATATCATCCAGTAATTCAATAGATATTTCCGATCTTAAAAAGTATGAATCAGGAGTTTCGCACCATTTAATGTTTGGAATATTAAAGTCACCAGGTTTGGATTGATTAGCTACAAATTTTATCGCGTTTGCATGTTGTTCATAAAATTGAATGTTTGACGTAGGAGGAATATAAGACCAGGTTATAAAAATTGTTCTAAATTTGCCTTTAACACATACGGCGATAATTTCAATATTTTGATCACTGTTTAGAATTATTTCTTCCGAAGGAAAAATAGTCGAGACAGAAATCAAAACTCCTCCACCTTCTTTTGGATTTGAAATTTACTGCACATTATTTCAGAATTATGAATTTCTTTATCAGATTTATTTCGAAGCCACGTTTCAATGATATTATGCTCAATATCAAAACTCTCTAAGTAAAGGGATTTTAACTTTGTGTTCATACTTTGGATTTGGTGTTGTAAACGGGTTGTTGACGACATCTAAATTAGTTGAAATGTTTGACGATGAGGGAGTTGATAAAATAAGTTCTGGAGGCTTACCGATAGCAAGATTTGGAATCATGGGCAAATTCGTCGAATTAAATACCGTATGAGTAACTAAAGTCGACTCTGTCGGAATTATATTATAATTGGAAGCATTTGAACCATGATGAGGCGGAATAAAATTATTTGAATTAGGAGTTATAACAGCAGCAGGACAACTACTTGTGTTATTGGTATTTTTAGGAATGCAAGGGGGTGTTGATGATGACTTAGCAGTTCTTTTACGTTTTGGTCTCGGGGAAGCAGCAAAATTATCTAAATTTGTGAATTTAGAAAAAAGTTCACCATATTTATTTAGTTTTCCTTGTAGAGAAGAAAAGTCTTTTTTAATTCCATTGAACTCAGTTTTATAGCTTTTGAAAAAATTGTAAAATTCAATGCCAATTACTCTGCAATTTGAACAAGTCCACTGCAACTTTTTGGCAGTGGATAATGTATCAGCATCACGAGCTTTGAGGCCACTATATTTTAAGTGGTAATTTCCCAAACACAACCAACAGGAAACCATACGTTCTTCTCCCTATGTTTATCAATGGCTTTACCTCTACTTCTTTGTATTACGATAAAGACTATATAATTTATATTCATATAAAATTACATTTAGACAAAATGCTTTAGAAACATGCTACGACGTTCCTTTAGGGCTACAGTTAAATGTAATAAAATTACTTTTTAAATGATACCTGAAACATGTTTTTATGCTAAATTTGATTGGTCGATATTTCTCGAATTAAATTTCGCGGTCGCGTATATAAAAAAATAGTATTTTTTACTCTGCAAGGCTACACTTATTTTTATTTTTTATTGCATAAAGGCTACACTTCTTTATCAACGATGGCACACTTTAAATTCGTTTTAAAAATTATTTTTGAGCCAAAGCATTTACAATTTTATTTAGTTTTATTTTTTATGAACATAGAAATTGCAATTTCTTTCCCATGTGCTTTTTTGGGGTTGTCTAGCTTACAAAAATGTGGAAAATAATTAAGTTACGATACTTTTAATACCGTTTCTTTTTTTTTTTAATATTTCCTTAAAATTAATATACCGAGCTAATGAAGTAACGTATTTTTGAGCAAATTGGTTTTTAAAAAGTAAAAAAGCATCAACTTCAATTTTGTGCTTATGGCAGGTTGTTTTTACTCACGATATTTTAAAATTTTATTATTTATATGATATTTTAAAATTTTATTATCTATATGAGGTGTAAATATCATAAAAGAAAATGTTTTCTACCAAGGACTAAAAATTTCGCGATTTTCAGCCTTTTTTCATATATTTCTAACATTCAAAATTTTAACATTTTTTAAAATTTTTTATTTTTTTCAATATTTTTCATATTCTTCGACCATTACATTAAAACAACACAAAGGACTTACCAAAGACACTATGTCGTTTCGATGACGCATACATTAAAAAAATTTACTCAAACATTTCGAATTGAGTTGTACCACTGCATATAGAAACATATACACAAATATGCGAACAATACGAAAAATTAAATTAAAATAATAAGAAATACTATGAAAAATCACATAAAAACAGTTATGCGTCGTCGGTTCGACGAAATGTAGCCTTGCAGAGTTAAATCGTTAAAAAAATATATGCAGACATTGAATCCTTTCTTTATAGTCTCAGTAAATATTTTAATGGGTAGTGTTACGTTTGGTTAGATTTGTTACATTTTTCGTAACTTTTTAACGCTCTGCGTATCAGTATATTTTTTTTTTTTTGTTTTTAACCGCATTTTCGTAAGTTTTGATCTCTTCAGTAAAATTAAGTATTATGTATAAAAATTGTATCATTGACATACACAGATCATGCAAATATTTACCAACATTTGGAACAAGTTTTTTGAGACTTTCTCAAAAATTACCTCCTAACACTCATGAGAAAATAGTGTCTTTGTTATATAAATTAAAATATTACATTTGACCCGATATTTTTGGTTTATTGTGGCGCAACTGATTTGTTAAATGAATTTCCTAATTTAAAAAGTTTTATTGACGGACAAATTTTGGCAGCATATTCACCTTAATAACAAGGCATTAGGGCTATATCCTAATTTAAGTACCGACGACTATTGTCATGTTCAACAATATAAAAAAGCAATAAATATTTTAAAATGCATATGTTTAGGAATAATAAGTCAACAAAAATTACACAATCCAAATATTTTTTTAAACGCCTTTGGCCGGATTCAAGAACTTTTTCCTCTATTTATTTAGAACACTGGTTTCGCTTAATAAACTTTTTTGGAAAGCAAAAAATTTTGTAATTGGTAATATCAATAAAAGTGTCATTTTTCATCTTAAAGATATATTGAATATGGTCATGTTATATATCATTAGAAAGGTATTTATACGTGCTTTTAAATTATTAATATATTTTAAACCGCGTGTGTATTAATTAAAGATATTCAGAAAAATTTATCAAAATTTTAATGGCTCATAATTCGTAAATTATGAGCGAATGGGCAAAAATTTTTACATTACTTTAATTACAAGACCAAAATTATTTAAAAATCAAGTGTGCTGGTGATCTTGATTTATACCCAAATTTTTGTATTATTTTCTCCAAAATTTTGAATAAATACGTATTGGCCATTTATTTTTCAAATTCCGAAAATGTTACTTTTTTTAAAAATTGTAACATTTTTGACAAAAACCTGCAACTTTTTCCAACCTACCCCTGGTAACACTGGTAATGGGACGCTCAATGGCTTCTGAATTATTACAAAAAATATAACGCAGTGAAAAACAAAAAAATATTTTTGAAAATATCTTAAGCATGAATTTGTTTATTTTATCCGGTGTGACTTTCTGCAATAACTCGGAAACTATTGCGCGAATAATGGATTTTTAAATTGCTACTTTAATTTAAATTTACTTTTAGATATTGATATGGGGGTTTTTTTTGGTATGTAATAATAAATGTAACCAAATTATTTTATTATAATTTGTTAGATTAAAGAAAACAATACACTGGTGCATATTCCCATAAGCGCACATCAATTTTTTTAATCAACTTACCAAAAACGGGGCTAAAAAATATTTAAGGTGCTACAAACTAATTTTTTAAATTATTTATTGACCACTTAAAAAATTAATAAGAAAAAACTTAAAATGTACATATTTTTTTTCACTGTAATTTTAGTAGTTTAATGCCATTGTTATGGCATTTTCCTATATACATACTGAAACTAATGAACCAATTTAGCATTGTTAACAATGTGTTGATAAACCTGTGTTTTGGATAACTTCAAAGATTCGGTCTAGTATTTATTCGACTAATTTTTGAAAAAAAATCACTGTAAATTTCTTGCCAGAATTGCTTAATTTTTAGTTTTAACTTCGTTATTGTCATTATGGTTTCATTCTGTACATTTCTTTCGTTAACTTTACGGACCATGTACCCCCACAGAGTCTCCATTGGATTTAAATCCGGACAGCAAACCAGCCAGTCCAATAGTAGAATACTATGGTCATTAAACCACGATTTAGATTGGTTTATTTCACTCATCTGTCCATTTTATGTATTTATCCAGCAGCATTTTTAGAGAGAGTAAAAGCCAATTTATTCTCTAATTGAAAAATATTCGAAAAAGTCCCCTTATTGTATTTAAAAAACGCTAATTTATCTATTAAAACAATAAAATATAGAAAATTGTTTTTTATTAACAATATAAAAAACGTTATTGACATAATATATATTTGTTAATAAAATTAAATTAAAAGTCGTTTCATTAAAATTTGATTTTTAATCAAATCACAAAAAAAACTCAAAATCTTTAACTTAAAGCGATAACATGGTATCTCTTAGAATGATTTGCAACAGTAAATAGAAACTTTTATAAATGAATTTTTATCAAATTTTGTAACATAAATCTAAAAATTAATTCTTCTAAATTTTCGCAGAATTTGAGTTTTTATATTTTGATTTTCTTTGTTTGCATTTATAAACAAATGATCATATTTTTTTAACATGTGTTTTAATCAACTTCCATCAGGTTGATTAAAGGAAAACAGAAGCTTTCATCAAATTCTCTATCAATGAACTGTCAAATTTTGTCTCTCATGCAGGATTTTTAAGGTAAACGAACAACATTTTGTGATAATTATCACAAAATATCAGGTATGCGAACAGAACTAATATTGAAGATATTTTTTTTTTTTTTTTTAAGTTTTTATTATTTTTGAAATCCTAGTTTTAATGGAATAGAACTAAAAAATTCGAAAGTTCCAATTTAAAAATACAATTGATATATAAAAGAACATATATAAAATTATAATTGAGAATATTGTCTGCGAGTTTTTGCGATCTTTTAAAATATTAGAAAAAATGTGCGGTACCTCATATTAGCAATTTGTAAAAATTATGTCAAAATTTTAAAGTATAGCCTAAAAATTTGTTATGCAAATACTACACTAACAATGGTGTGATTAGGTCCTGCAATGCCTACTTTTAAAGTATTCTTTATTATAATAAAATTTTTAAAAATATGTCCCAAATGTATAAAAAAAAAAAAATTATATCTGTTCAGTATGGGAGTAGCAGTCATTCTACCCGCTCATTTTTAGTGGGAATGTTTGCGCCCTAGTCTACTAAAAGAATATAAAATTTCTAAAACTGGACTTTTATCGTTCTAAAACTTTGCAGAGTATATATTTTGAAAGATATTTGCATTAAGACAATTTATTTTATTTACATGTATTATAAATATCGCACCAAATATTGAAATAAAAAATTGTTCGCGTATCTTACCGACATTGTAATTGAGTGATAAAATACCTACTGTCTGCTAAAATAAAACTTGTTTATGCATGTTGTGATTTTCGGAAGAGGGGTTTTTATTGGACTTGGATTAATTCTGGACCGATCTTCATGAAATTTTTCATAAAAATATATACTTATATAAAATTTATTTATGCCCAATTTTATTACAAAATTGCTATATTTAAGCATTTATCTTCGTTGAACCCTTATTATTGGAGGACTTTTATATGGGAGTAGAGATCAGCTAAATATTTCCTATATTGTTTATGGTTTTAAATGGGTTTGAGTGCTCAATAAGTCCCACAGTTTTAGGTAAACTGTTATAGAATAAGTGAAATAATAAACCTATCATAACCCATTTCAAAAGCTGTCGTCCTATTATTTGCGTCGAATCAGAAAGTGATTCTTTTTTTCTAGTTACAAACATCAGCGCTAATACTTAATACTGTAGGTTATAAAAAAGGACGTCATAACTTTTGATTTGCTAAATAAATTATGTATTTAATTTACAAATACGTCACAATTTTCCTTCTATTCTATTTCTGACAATATTTTTATTTTTTTTTTATTGTTTACAAAAATAGAACTTCAAAATTCCCAAAAAACTTCAAAATATTTTTTGTGAGAGAGAAGTGGACCTACATTGTTTTTTTATATCGTGGCTTGTGTCATTTCACAAAGGAAAAGAAATGAAGCCAAAGAGTAACAAGAGACAAAACTAATTGTCAAAGACCTAAGTCGGTTGTCAAAAACTTAACTCATGCAACAACAAAATACATGTAATCAAACGTATTTTGTTGTTGCTAAAAAATAAATAAAAATAAAATTTAAAAAAAAAATCAATTGTCAACCAAGTGTTTCGTCTCTATGTGTATTAGGGATCGGAGTGGGCTTATTCTATATTGTACCAACCATACAAATGAAATGTGCATTTTCGATATACATATTTTAATTACAAAAACTTACATAGACATTTTATAGATTATAAACATATTTTTATTGAATAATTTTAGTAAAAATAATACCTTCAATTTTAAGATTGCAACAAAAATTTTGTTGAGTTTAACTTGCCACTGTAGAAAAATTAATTACAATTCTTTATTTTGTTATAATTATATTATAGTAGGAAGCTTCCGCTATCGAATGTGGAATGGACAGAATTCCTAAAATGACTCTCGAGATGACAGTAAAACAAAAACTTAATTAGTTCATTTTTCATCAGCGATACTTTAGACCAGAATGTGTAAATTTTTAAGTCTTTGCTTCTCCACTAACACTAGACGGTGTGGTTTATTAACTCAAAAATTTTTTTTTTATTTCGGAAAATATTTTACAAAGGACAACGATTGAATAAGTTCTTCGCAAAATTCTATTTTCCGGAAATATTTTGCATACAATAACACCTACCATTTTAAAGTATTGCAAAATTATGTGTTCAGTTTCTTTTTTTTTTAATTGCTTCAATTAACTGTTAATATTATTTATTGAAAAATATATATGTACAACTATCTACATACCACAAAAAATGTCATCAATGTAAACATTATTTTCCGAAAGATTTATGGTGATATATCACATTTATTATAACATTATTCTTCTTGAAGTGGCGAACTATTTGGTAAAAACAGAAAGGTTTATCTTTATAGACATACATGCATTTTACATCATACGATTATATTTCCAAATTCAGAGATTTTATTACTTTATGAATGCAGTTATTAATAAAATGGAAAGATTAAAAGGCTTCTATAATAAAATGAAGGATGTTGCTATTTATATACTATTAATTACTATTTAAATAAAAAATATGTTAATAAGATCATATCAAATTATACCAAATAGGTCGTAGTAGTACCACGGTATTAACAGCTATAAAAATGTACTAAAAAGAAGTACAATTGTACCATGTTTGCCATCTTTGATGTGTATACTCAATGGATAAAGCCGCTTTTGTTAAAACAAAATTTCATTTTTATAAACTAGTTTAAAGTACCATTTGTATTACTCTGTAAATTTCGTATATATTTGCCAACAATAAAATGAACATCAATACGACTTTGTGCTAAAAAGCCATAATAAATTTAATGACTTCTCGTTCCAAATTTAACTGACATCGATGAAGAAAACACAATTTTAAAGAATGTTAATGAAGTGTGTTGCGGAACAGAAAATACGTATTCCATTATATAATTACACTCCAAAAATTACAGTTTTGTTCCGCCAATTAGAAACAATTAGTAAGTCAATTTCGGAAGACCAGCCCATGATAGATTATATTTCCCATAGAATTTTAAATCTTAAGAAATTAGTGAACTAATTTGTTCTACGTATTACTTAGAAAATTATATAATCAAAAAACTCCTTAGAGAAGTATATTTTCCTTTGGTCGTTAATGGGTTAAAATGTGACATGATGGAAATGTTTCATTTAACTTTCAACACTACATTTAGTCTAAGGAATAACAATTTCACAGAGCTATTCACGGTATACTTTTTTATGCTCTATTGTTGACCTGTGTTATTAGGCGATCGGATTTGAAAAACGTAGTTGACAGTAAAAAATTAAATTTCATTAATGGCAAATTATGTAAAAAATTATATTGGGTGCAAAATATGCAACATTTTTCTCTCAAGTGTAAAATATGCAAAATTATTCTCTTACATATAAATTATGCAAAAATATGCCATTTAAATTACTAAAATGTGCTCTAAAATATAGATTTATAATATAAGATTTTGTATAAAAATATGACAAAATATGCTACTAGGACCAAAATATGAAAAAAATATGCTGTAACAAATCTATGCTTAATTCTTAAAATTGTCTAAAACGAATAAATAACTAACAGTTTGGTTCATTTGAAGCCTATGAAAAAATATGATTTTGCATATTTTGAGTTGCCCCGGAGATTAAATTTGTATTATTTTACTATAAATTATAAATATTTAAAATTTGTATATATAAGAACCGTTTTTTAAACAAGGGATATCAGTGACCAAAATGTAGTGGAATTAGTGAAGTGAAAAATTGCACTATAAGAAAAGTTGGATTTGTAAATGGAAGACGTTAGTTATACATGTTGTTTTATTATATAAAACATATTTTATAATGCATTTTTGCTTGCCATACATTTAAATTTATTAATATTATTAAAATACTTAAATAACATTAATATTAAAGAAATTGATGGCTATTAATTACCAAACAATTTATTTACATACATTTTTTCCAGTGCATTTTATACACTTTTACTCTCAGAAACGAGCTTAGCCAGCACAATTGTGTTATGAAATTGACATCCCTATTCTGAACAGTTAAATTTAAATATTTTCTCTCTTGAGAATTTTAGAATTTTAAAAGTAAGATAATATTAATTTAATTTTATAGCCGATATTAAAAAAATATTTAAAATATTTTATTTATATATAATAATTTTATCAACTTTTGTTTATCTTTTATTTGTTTTTTTTTTTTCTAATTTGGTTACAGCACATCTACACGTAATAGAATATGTAAGATTTTGCTGTCAGAGACTGTTGTGATGAGATTTCTCTGCACAACTATCTTATGTAGTTTGTTTATGTGTGTGCATGTGTATTTTGGAAATTACTAAAAACAATGTTTTTTTTTTTTTTATAAAATTATTTTCGTTTAATGATTGTTTCACATTTTAAAAAACATTTTTATAAAAATTGTGTTAAAAAAGTGCGAAAAATTAAGAAAAGTAGCGTGAAAAATTTTGTACAAACAGTCAACAAAAGTAAACGTATCATATGTTTTTGAAAATTTATTATGTGTTTTGTAAACAAAATAAACAAAAGGGTTGTCGAAAAGTCAAGCCGCTACGTAAAAATCTATTTTTTATACGAAGAATTTTTGTATCAATGGCTACACACACCTGAATAAAGCAGGTTAAAATAGCTGATTGCAATACGAAAATTTTTGGTCACTGGTTGTGCCTTTATTATTTTATTGTACTACCATATCTTCTTAAAAATCGGAGTTTTTTTGTTTTGATTTAATTTTAAACGACCTATATTTTTAATCAACTGGTACATTAATTGAAATAAAATAAAGAAAGCACATTTCAAGTTAGAGTTTATGTTCATATTTAAGATTATTTAAAGATTATTATTCACATTAAAGACTTTACTTTATCCTTCATTACACGATGTCAATCATTATTTTAATGATACATTCACCGCTCTATATTCCCAAATTTATATAATAACCAAAATGTAAATACTGCTACTGTAGCATGTTCATATTTTTTGTTTAAGGTAACACAAGGGTTAAAATCTTTTAAGATATATATATTTGCTATAATAATAGGTTGGCGAAAGGAATTATTTAAACTAACAGGCAGAGTTTCTGGTTGTAGACTGACCGAATGTAAAACGAACACTCGCTGAACTGAATGCTCACTTAACACTAATTAAACAATAAAATAAAAACCTTAAATCATAGATTAATAACTAGATATTTATGTGAGAGAAAAGAACCTGATTCAATTGTCAAAAACCTAATTCAAAAAATTGGTGAATATACATTTTGTATAAGCAATTTCAAACATGCGCAAGAAATTTGAATATTGAAAAGTATTAAAAATAAGTTATGAAAATATTATTTTAAACTAATAATTAATGTTCTTATTTTTCGGGGCAGTAGGGAAGACTTCCAGCAATCGACTTTATGGTCGGGCCTTTCTCCAAGCTTTAGTTCTGTTACCTTCTCTTGTTCCTTCGCCGTAATCAGTCTCACCAAAATCTTTTTTTCTCCTTTTGAGTTTTCTTTATACATATTCTTCATTACGTACTTCTTTATTGAAATCGTCCTCAAATCCATATCTGCAGGATCTGCTGCTCCATAATCATTCAATAATAGTCTTGTTATTTAATTAAGTTAAAAATACTCCTCTTAATGCGGATTAGATTTACTGAAAAATCTATATATGGATAAAAACTACGTTCCATGGGATCAAAGTTGCCAAAATCAGTTCGAAAATATTTGATTTTTAAAGAAGTATAATATCTAGTTGGATTTGGGATTACGAATTTGATCCTACGAAGAAGGAACTCGGAAATAATTGAAACGTTTACTAAATTAATAACAAATTAAATATTCATATGTTTTCTCCTACTTTCAAGAGTTAGAGGATCAATTAGCTGTAGTCGACTTTCATATGGTAGTAAATTATTATTAGGATTCCATGGAAGATTACGAAGACAAAATAAGAGAAATTGTTTCTGGACCGATTCAATTTGCTTTATTGAACTTCGTATTGAGGATCCCAGACCACGGAAACATATTCCAGGATTAGTCTTACGACAGATGTGAATAATTTCTTTGGAACGTAAGGATCAATATATTCTCCTCCTCATCGCTTGCGGAAACCTAGAACTCCTTTTGTCTTATTAACGATATGTGAAACGTGGGAATTAAGGAATAGTTTACAACAGAGCAATACTCCCAGATCAAGAAATTCGTCTACTAAATCAAGTTAAATTCAGAACCATTAGATTCATCATATACCAATCATAAATATTGTCAAGATCTGGTTGGAGTAAGGAACATTGATAGGAGTAGTTAAAGCTATGGAACAGCTTTCATCATCAGCATACATTAATTTTCTAAAATTCCTAATACAAACTGGAATTATTAGGAATAATAAGAGGCCGAGATGACTGCCTTGCGGAACTCCGGATGAAACAGGAATGGTTAGATTCTCCAAATAATACACATTGGTATCTATTTTTAAGATATGAGGAAAT
Source organism: Protocalliphora azurea (assembly GCA_932274085.1). Lineage (NCBI taxonomy): Eukaryota > Metazoa > Arthropoda > Insecta > Diptera > Calliphoridae > Protocalliphora > Protocalliphora azurea. The sequence goes on along the minus strand of OW026519.1, from coordinate 103,202,573 downwards.
CCATTTAAGAAAAAAGGTGATTTACTTCATAAAAAGCTTTACTGAAATCTGTATATATTGTGTCTGTCAATAAAATGGAATCAAATGCAGTTATAACTGAGGTTGTGAACTCTAAAAGGTTAGTAGCAGTGGAACATCCTTTTTTAAGTCCATGCTGGAATGGGGAAAGATAACAAACAATTTTATGTAAAAGGATTTCAGTTATCATTTGGAAAAATGTTGGGATAACATTTAACTTAGCAACACCTCTATAATTGAAAATTTTGGATCTGCATCCGGATTTAAATAAAGGTATAATATAAGATTTTCTCCAAACTTCAGGAAGAGAATTGAAGATATAAGAGAATGTAAACATTTTATAAAAACACAGCTTGGAACACCATCAGGTCCACATTTATCAGACAATTTTAGATTCTGTACAGCTATCATTAGCATCGATTTATCTAATGTTGGGCAATTTAGGAATAGGATATGGATAATTGGAAAGCTGATGTAATTCTTTGTCAGAATAGGCGGATGAGAAGAAAGTAGCAAACATATTGCCAATATCTGCATCGTTTAACTACTCTTTATCTCCAAATTTCATCATATACAGATATCCAGAGACACGGCGCTTAGAATTTACAAACCGGTAAAAATATTTTGGATTATTTTTAAAGTTTAAAGAAAATTATTGTAGCATTGTATATTTTCTGAATTGCAAACTGATCTTGATATGGAATATCTCATATAAACAATAGATAATCCAGATTTTGTATTTTTTATAATGTTTATTCATAAAATTTTTCAAGCTATTGAGCTGCTTTGTACTCTAAGGCGGTCGATGTGTAATTCTTTTCCTCGTTATTGGAATTGATTTCTTAAAACCTTTAATAAGCCATCATAGAATTTAATCAAAATGGTGTCAATATTCCGGAGGCATACTTTATTATAAATAATATATTAAAGACAATTTTCAGAACAAATTAGGTGGTTTAATTTGGAGTAATCAGCTTTGCTAAAATTAAAAACCATCTCATCATTTAGAGTTGATTGTTATGATAGTTTTGTTTCGTCCTATATGCTTATTTCAAGAGCGGGGTGATAAGCATCTTCAGGTGTTAATATTGGATTAATGCAAAGAATATTAAATTCTTCAGGTTGTTCAACAAATACAAGATCAAGTAACTTTCAAGCTTGTTTACTGTGTTATTAGCAATAGCATCCAGTAATTTAATATATATCTCCGATCTTATTGATAGGCTTGAAAAGCATGAATCAAGACTTTCGCACCATTTAATGTTTGGAATATTAAAATCATGAAGAACAATTATGAAGCCACTCAGGAGGAATATAGGAGCAAGTTATAAAAATAGTTCTAAATTTGACATTGGCACATACGACGATAAATTCAATATTTTGAACATTGTTAAAAATTATTTCTTCCTAAGGAAAAAGAGTTGAGTTCTTTACGCACAAATTTCTTTATCAGATTTATTTCAGAGTTACGTTTTAATGAGTACAATGATATTATGCTCAATATCAAAGCTCTCTAAATAAAAAGCTTTTAGTTTTGTGTTAATACCTCTAACATTTTGGTATGCGATGGATATATATGAGTAATTGCAAAAATTTTTTGGATAAATATTAATGTTTAACGTATTATTTAATACAATTAGTTTTGGATTTGGATCAGAAACCCTTGGAACAATTACATTATTATCAGCACGATAAACAAATTGTCGAACAATTATATATTTTAGCCAAAATGTTAAATTAACAAGACGATCAAGGGACAATTATCTTAAATGAAGCCCTATTTCGCGCACTTATCTTGTAAATTTAGACATCATGTTGAATCTACTGAAAAATGGCTAGCAAATATGATTTTCCTTGGAGCTATAATTTTTAAGGGCTTTGAAGTTACTGTTGAAAACGGATTTATAAGTGGGTTGTTTGAAGATAAGGGAGTTAGTAAAATAAGTTCTGGAGACTTACTAGTAGCAGGATTTGGAATCATTGGCATGTTTAACGAATTAAATTCCGTAGGAGTAACTAAAGTCGACTCTGACAGAATTACATTATAATTGGAAGCATTTGCAGCATGATGAGGCGGAATAAAATTATTTGAATTAGGACTACTACTTGGATTTGCGGTTGGTAATGGGATAGAATCATTAAGAATAATAACCCCTGTATTTTAGGAATACAATGGTGTGTTGACGATGACTTAGGAGTTCTTTTACATTTTGGGAGGCAGCAAAACTATCTAAAGTTTTAAATTTAGAAAAAAGTTCACCATATTTAGTTAGTTTTCCTTGTAGAGAGGTTTTTTTTTAATTCTATCGAACTCAGCTTTTATGCCAATTACTCTGTAATTTGGACAAATCCACTTCAAGTTTTTGACATTGTCGGATAATGCATCAGCATCATGAGCTTCGAGGCCACTACATTTTAAGAGGTAATTTCTCAAACACAGCAAGGACACTAATTATAATATTGATCTTAATAATAGAAAGTGGAGTAGTAATATTAGCAAATATATAAATCAGAGTTGTTTTATCTGACAAGTTTACAAATCTGAATAGAATTATACCAAATGTATGTCAATGAACAACAAATTTAATTAAGACAATTGTAAGTCCTATTCAATGATCTTCGATATTCCCTAATTAACATATATATGTGGAATACTTATCTTAAATAAAATTACCAGAAAAGACAATTATTGATGAGTTTTAAATTAAAAAAGTTTCATAAAATCGCAACACAAGAATTTTCACAGCCGAACTTTACAAGGTGATCAATTACCCTGAATTTCGTTTTTCGGGTGGAACTATTTATCCACATGCCACCGATCCGGCTCGAAAAACCAATATGTTGAGTATCAATATGTATTTTTCCTTAAGTGCAAAAAAACCTTGATTAGAATGTGTTCTCTTCTCTTAAACACATGTGTGAAAAGTAAGTGAATATACTTTATATAAGCAATTTCAAAGCAAATATAGAAAACAATAAAAAAGGCATGTTCAAGTAATTTGAACAGGATTATATATAAAACACAATTTTTTGTTAAAACAAATTACACAATTTCCTATAATAATTTTCCTTTGTTGTATTGTGGCAACGATTTTTTCATTTGTTTATAAAAATCGTTTATACTTAAAAAAAAATTGCTCTGATAGAGAAAAGTGTTATCATGACATAATTATTCATAAGGTAACGTTAAATAAACAGCTGATTATTTTTTGCTGCTTAAAACTGTCAAACTCTATGTCAGGTTCCCAGTTTTTTTCGAGTATTATAATAACTGCTTATTTTATCCCCAAAAATAACACCTTTATTTTAACGATTAGTATAAACCACGTTATCCTTTTTTACTTCAATCCATTTCCTTTATAGATATGCAAGTTTCGGTAAGTAAATTTACCTAAATAGGCACTATTGAAAAATGAAATTTCCTATAGGTTTTCAAAAAAAAACAATAATTTAATGCGAATACCGAAGATTAAGTTTATATGAAAGTGTGATAAATCAAATTCCATTGCTTCAATTATTTCTGATACACTTTATTAAACTTTTTACCAACTAATTATGATAATTACTGAAGGTTTCCAAATTCTTGATAATTATTACAGTAACAACAATAAAATCGATAGCTCAAATACTACCCTCAGCCAATCTCTACAATAATCATCTTGTTACAAATACTGGAACTATTTTTTAAACTTTATGGTATCACTAGCTTAACCCGGTGCGCTTCGCTGCACTGTTAAAATAAAATAAGTGTGAAAAAATACAAATATATTTTTTTATGATTTAATTTATTTATTTACATACGTATTGTATTCACTTGTTTTGTAAATATATACTTTTAACAAAAAAATTATTTTAATATATATTTATTTATATTATCAATAGCAACTAATTCAATTAAATAAATCTTATTATTAATGATTATTTAATGCTTTATGATCTGTCCACCCAGCTCATTTTTATTTTGAAATTTATAGTTTTCCTTTATAGTGGCTTTAACTACGTTCTTCAGTTATTTAATATTTAATATGTACATCATATGGAGGTATTGCTAGCCCTGCGCCTACCCCCTTTATTTTAATTTATCATAAGAGTAACTCCTACCAAGTTTGAACATTCTCACTATAACAGTTCTTAATATATGCGATATTAAACGTTGGCGTCCTATGGGGGGGTACCGCTCTCCCTGCAGCTATCTTACTTCAATTTCGGTGCTCAGAAGATCCTACTACAAAAAATTCAAGAAAATGGGTGCAGCGGCTCTTAAGATATCCGATACTTGATATTGGTATCGTATGGGGGGTACCACTTCCCCTGCGCCTATCGAAAAAATAAGTAGCCTATTTTATTTTCGGGACTCATGTGATGTTACCGTAAAAATTTCAGGAAAATCGGTTCAGTGGTTTAGGAGTCTATAAGCCAACAGACAAACATATATCTTTTTTATATATATAGATATTCCGTATACCAGTTATTTTCTATTACTTTATTGGACTTCACTATGGTTTCGTTGACCACTTTTTTTGGGCAATATTATCAAAGTGACTTTTTTTTTTTTTTTTGTTTTGGAAGAAAATCAAAGCAATTTAATGCATTTAATTTGTTTCACAAACCTTTAATTCATTTGTGCACTTTTTATGTGTAAAGTAAAGTTTTGCTATTTTAGTTAAAAAGTCATTCCAAATGCAGTTTGGACATATTTCACTTATAACTAAACCCAAAATCCGGAATTTACCTTTGGCAGCAATTATTTTGATTCTATATTTACATATTTATTGTTTGGTTTGAGGTTTACAAAAGATAAAAATTGCCAATGCTAACTTATTTGGAAAAAATGTGATTTTCTTAAAAAACGCAAATAATCGCATATCGAGACAAAATGAAATTTGATTTGATATCAGTCTATTTGTTTCAATTGTTTTTTTGATTACCAACTATTACGCTGAGTCCGTGAAAAATATTTTAAAGAAAAATACAAAGGCGGGATTAGTGGAGGCTTAATTAAAACAAAATTTTAATTATGTTATGCTACGCACGTTTTATTTGTTCAGGGTGATGATTATTTATAACTTCCTTCTTTTTCCATTTTTAGATACAAGTAGGTACCACATATGTTTAAAGAGAGAAAAAAATAATAAACTACAACTTTGTTGTGATCTCTTGTAACATTAAGGTGACACTTTATACATAAACATCCCGGCCGCCCAGGATACCGGAAATTTTCCATATTTTTATCTTAAGTTAACAATATGTACTATATATATAAAATAATAGTAGAGGTTTTAGTTCAATATAAATTCATAATATGAATATAAGCTTATACAAAGAAAAAGGAATATACATATTCTGTAATACATATCTAAATATAACAAGAATTAATGATTTAAATAATTTTAATTCGATATATATGCAAAGGGGCAAAAGTAAAAAAAAAACTGTATAAGAATATATGTGAAAGAGCATATTTGGTTTACGATAAATCTGCTACTAGACGCAAAATTTCCCGATTAAAGTCCAGTCCAGGACAGTATTATGCGCCATGAGAGACCCGACCGGTGCAGGATGGATACTGGACTTTCTTTTCCTAAATCTATTTTGACGATGAGTGTTATGGAGCTTAAGTTGGATTTCGTGAAGTCTGCAACAATCTTCAATTTTCCTGAGACGTTAAATTTTAGACATTTCCTAATAAGACGATCCTTGTGGCACAAGCGGCACTCAGATATTTTATGATGACGAGAGTCGCGATGGCGGTCCTATTCTTCTAGAGGTGAGAGGCTGCGGCGGTGTTGACGGAGCATTATTGATGCTGTAAATGAATAAGAAAATATATGTTAGTGCTGTCACGATGGATTTTGGCGACTCTGACTTGACTATCATTGCCACGAATTACATTTTCAATGCAGTTAAGCCGCCATTGGTAAGTTATCCTGTCTTGTAATGACAAGACCGCCGATTGCGTTATTATGCATGGGTTACTTCCATTTAATACGTTTATGGAGCTCTTTAAGATACTTCTCTTTCCACCTTTGAGCAAAATGGTTATGTAATACTTTTATTTTTTGCCAACGATTAACTTAGCTCAATGAGTGATCAGCAAATCAGGTTCTGGTGGCAATAGTAATGAATTACCTATATGCAAATGACCAGGGGTTAGTGTGCACAGATCTAAAGAGTTATCGCTCATTGGACTAAGGAGTCTTGAAATTAGACAAGCCTCTAATTGGGCTAGCACTGTAGAGAACTCCTCGAATGTTAAACTCTGACACTGAGAAATACTTTTGAGATGAATCTTAAAACTTTTGCCTCCTGCTTCCCAAAGTCCTCCCATAAGTGGTACTCCTTGTGGGATAAAATGTCATCCTAGAGAAGCAAAATTATGTTTATCGAGGAGTTTCCGTCAAACAAATAAAATGAATCGGGATTTACCAGCGTCCAATATATTTGATGCACCAACAAAAGCAAGCCGACTAGCGTCGGCAAAAAAATCATGCAAACGCAGCTAAAAAGGCTTGAGTAGATATCTCACTTGTGGCCTCGAGGTTTGTAGACTTAGTGGCAAAACATACAAATACATTTAGTTACCTTGTAACCACGTCCTGCATAGGTTTTGATGTCAAATGGGCCGGCAAAGTCCACTCTTGTGTTTATGAAAAGACGAAAAAGTGTAGATCTTTCGGTAACTTTGTGTAAATTTTTCTGGTTATTTTTAGATCTTGTGACAATATCATGTTACAAGCTTATGATGCAGATTTCGGTAGCATCTGAAGTTAAAGCAATATATCTGACAAATAACACGCATGGCTTTTGGAAAGTCTGAAAAATCCTTTAGAATATTGACATCTTGAACTTAAGTCAAGTGAACTTGAATGGGTTTGGCTTCTTCTTCGGTAGAAAAGTTTGAAGTACTCCAGGGCCATTCACTCTTAGCAGATCTGGATATAAGATGCGGAATATGAGACCATGGGATACCAAATCAGTTGGGTTACTTTTAGAGCCATCATAAAAGCAATATTGATTCCCAACCTTCTCGACAATGGATGAAACTCTAATTTCCATCTATTTGGGGGTTTCTGCAGCAATGGAAATAATTTGTGAGTATGAGGGCTGAGCTGGGACTGAATAGAATCGATCATGGTAGCTCTTAGTTCTGCACCACACCGCTCGGTAACGAAACGAACTTAATTCGAGCCAATTTTGATTTGGCGACCAACAAATGAGACGAGACCTACCCTAAATGTTCTGAGTGTTGCGGCGTATACTTTTTCGGACAGAATCCATTCAGTTCGATAGATTATGATGGGTCAAAATCCACAAATCGAGGAGTCTTGATATAGTCGATATTTACGTAGTCATCTAAAAAAGCATACCATTGTAACAGAGTTGATGGTTTAAGTTCCTCGTCCCAGTTTGTTTCATCCATCCAGATCTGTTGCATAATCATTTTGGCAACGATTATTTTGGGAGCAAGCCAACCGGCGGGTTCCAACAGTTTGGCGATTTTAAAGAGTACTAACCTTTTGGTTATTGAACTCCGATCGGGTTTATTCTTCAGGCAAAAGTAGAAATGATCACTCCCTGCATTCTACCTAATCTCAGGAAATCTGTATCTAGTAAATGATCGGGGGAGAGATCTTTGAGCAGATATTGATTGTTTGATGTCCATTTCCGGAGAGAGAAGCCAGCAGACTGAAAAATTTCTATGAGTTCATTCTAGCTTTCAAAACAGAAGACAATGTGTGATCGCCAGCCAAAACGTCGTCAACATACATATAGTCACGAAAAATATTCGAAACTACGGGGTTTGATTTTTCATATAAACATGCTAATTCAAGCAGTGTTCGAGCCGCTAGATAGGGGGCGCACCAAAATTAACTACGTTTAGCAAAAATCTTGAGGGCGTTCTTGGGGGAGAATTTCAGAAAATTATTCTCTGAAAGTTCATATGACATGGATACACCAATATCTATGGCAGAATTACGCAAAATAGGACCGTGGTAGAGTAAATCGTTGAGACTATATCCGTTTGACAAAGATCTAGAAGCTTTAAAGACTAATGTGGTAGTACTGTCGGGTTTCAGAACTAGATGATGGGGTAGATAATATGTATAGTTGATATTAGATGGGTCACAACGGTCATTTGATTCAATGATGCATATTCCGTGGTAACGGAATATTAAGATTTTAACTGCAGGTTTTTCATCAATTGAGTCTCATTTCGCAAGAATTGTGTGAAGGCAATATTTCAGAAGGAACCAATATCGATATATTCAGATTACTTGCTTCGAACCTCCCACTGTCAGTACGATATGTAATAGCTTTGTAAACATTTTCACAGTGCAGATCTTCTTCAGAGACTCGTGGTTTCTTGGAAACTTGCTCAAGTTCCCAGAATCTTTTGAACTGATTATTCAACGCAATTTCATTATAAAACGATGACACTGATCGGATATGATTATTGATCTTTCCTCTAATTACAGAACCAAAAATGATTTTTTGTGCCAATAAGGATTGGTTGTTGTACCACCGTAAACCATTATGGATGATTTTTGAATACACATTACCACCGAGAAGTAATTCGATTTCAGAACTGTTTTTCATATGAGAATCCGCCATATTTAAATCAGAAAATTCGCTATTCCTAAGAGCAAATAATGGAAAACATGGAAGTTAACCAGTTAACTTCCTCATGACAAAGGCGTCTGTATATGTTTCAAATGAGTTTTCAATGGGAGAACCATTACGAATATAGCACAATTGGGTTGAGATAGCAGTTAAGGCATTATTCAAGACATGTATTTCAGTTTCAGATGACCTAGTTTTCAGTATAAACTTGTTCTGTAGCTTCCTTGAGATAAAAGTTGCTTCAGAAGCAACAAAACGGTAAAATGAGGTTGACTGTATTTGAATTGAGAAATATTTCGCATTTGGATAGCAGCTTCAGCAGAGATAGAGAGGAGTTTGTGTTTAAAAACGACGTTTGAAGGGGGTTATTAATGCGAGAATTAGGGGGATTGTATTGGTATTAGAAACCTCTGTCCTAGCGTTCACTTTGGGGTTAGATGTATTTGTAGATATATGGTATTCTGTGATGTTTCTGTTTGCATATCGGACACACATATTGGCTTCTACACTTCTTAAACTATTGAGATGTACCGAGGTAATTTGTACAAAGCTTTTAACTTTTAACGACTGCAAATCGTTCTTCAACAGGCACAGGTTCCAGTTTTGTCATTAGACACAAGAGTGCGGTATCTTTTGATCGAATACGTTTTGCATCTTTGAGTTAGGGAATTTGTTATTGGAATTATTGGGATTAACGAAAGTGGTGCAAATATCAGGTACCGGCTCCAAAGTCTGAAATCTAAAATTAAGTACATTTGGTGAGGGATTGTTTCCATAAATTAATGGTAACTTCCGGCAAACAAGTTGAACAAACGTATATGAATATTATATCCTAGCTCGCATTATCGGTTTTCAATAGAGATAGGTTAGTAACACAATCGTTAATAGTACGTTGAATACGCTTTATGTTACTTCCGGTTTCTTTAGCAATGGGGGAGATGCTGAAAATATTTTTTAGTTGTGCGTAGACGAGTATCTTTTTGTTCTTATATCTATTGATACAATTCTGTTACGCAATTTCAAAACCGACGTTTGTTATGGGCCATATCCTAAGTAGCTCACGAGCATCTTCCTGTGCTTTGTTAATAACACAGTTAGTTAATGTGTTAATGACACATCTTTTCTACAAGGGAAAGACGTTTGCTGTTACGATATAAGGCCGTGAACATGTCACGGAAAGTTGGCCATGACTGATAATCTCAGTACTCAACAAGATCTAATGACTTACTCCCAAAAAATTAATAATGATCACTTATCAATGTTGGGCACAAATATATGACTTGGGGGGAATAATAAAAGGCACCATGGAACAAAAAAATTTTCAAGTGTAGATATAAAGCTGCAAAAACATGTGTACAGTCAGTTAAATTTGTATTTTAAAAATTTTTAACCGAAATACTGCTTTAATTTCCGTTTTATTTTATTTACTTTTATATTTTATTGAAAGCAAATCAATTTGTTTCACTAAATGTCGTTTATTTTGATGAAAAATTAATTTTAATTTATTTTAAATTATTTAAATTTTTATTTTATTCTAAGAAATTTTAATTTATTTCCAAAATTAATCTAAAATGGATTTAAATTACTTTTTATTTATTTTTAGATTATTTAATTTTAGTTTTTTCATTTAAAATAAGTTTATTTGAATTTATTTCAATTTATTTGATTTCGATTTAAAATGTTTATTTGGCAAAATTATTTTCACAAATAAATGTGAGATGGGGTATGAGCAGATACAAAATTTATTTAAAGATAATGTTCATCACTATATAAATTTATAGATACGTAAATATCTAATTAAAAGTTTTTTTGAATTTACAATTCCAGTTGTGTGAGATGATAAAAAGCTGTTAAATATTTTGCAATAATAATTTTCTTTTGTTTATTTATTCGTTTGTTTGTTTACAACTTAAGTTGTACCCTCTTTGTATGATAACAAACATTCACATACAACATTAAGTTATGTGGTTTGAAATTTTTTAAGCCCATCTAGACGTAACATAATATGTAAGATATTTCTGTCACAGGGTGTCAAATTTGCTCTCTGAGAGAATTATTTTACGTGTAAATTCAAATTTAGAATTATAAGATGGTATATTATGAGACTGTTGTGATGAGATTTCTCTACACAACTATCTTATAAGATGAACTGTCAAAAATTATACATATACGAAAGTTTGTTTGTGTGTGTGCATGTGTATTTAGGAAATTACTAAAAAAACAATGCTCTTTGTAAAAAATGTTATTTATGCTCTGCTATTAACATTTCAAACTTAATGTTGGGTACAATTAAAGATATATGTGCAAACAATGTTAAGGAATTTATGCAAAAAAATAAATGTAAACCCTAAAGTTTGAAATGCAATTTACGTATATTAAGTTGGGATTTAACAGACTTCTTTCTGTTTCTTTTAGTGACAGTAAATAAAAATTTAATTTTTCAATGTGGATTTTGTTTCATTTAATGGGAGGGAAATTTTTGTACACAGAGTTCTAACTGTTTTGACAAGTATTTGTTTTTTCACTTTATATTATATTTAGTTTTTCACTTATATGTGTACTTTAGTATATGAAATGACTGCACACTTGTTTTCAGAGTATGGTGATGTTTTTAGGCAAAACAATATTAAATGACCACTCTGCTGCGTGTATGTTGCAGCTTCTACCTTTTTTTCTAGCCTTTTTTCATTCTTAAAATTGCCTTAAAAAGGCTTAAATGTTAGCATTTCAATAACTAAGAAAATAGTTTCTTATTATTTTTTTTACAGAATCATTCATTTAGGCATCAAGCGGCGCTTGATTCTCCAAATCAATAATTATTTTTTAATAATTATGAGTATAATTATGAATACAATTTAAAAAATTCTCTTAAAAGCGAAAAATTACCTAAAATTTTGGAAATGGTTAATCAAAAAGAAATTATAGTTCTAAAATGACGACAAGTCAGTTCAAAAAATTAGGGAATTTTTCATATGAAATCCAAATTTGTATGTGAATTTTTGAACGACTTTTCTTTGGATAATTTTGCTGGCAGTCGTTTACAAATTTATATAAATTTACTGCAATATCTAAATGACAAAAACTAATAAAATAACTTTTAAAACTAAAAAAATAGTTTTTTCTGGCTTTATTATTTAAGACATTTAGCCTTTTTTGGCCTTTTTTAAAATTCAATTAAGACTTTTGTTTCTCATTTCCTGGCAACACTGTTGCTGAAACACATCTGCGTCAAAACATTTGCAGGAAACGTAACAATTAAAACTAAATAGCAGCTTCTAGCTTTTTTTCTAGCCTTTTTTCATTCTTAAAATTGCCTTTAAAAGGCTAAAATGTTAACATTTCAATAACTAAGAAAATAGTTTCTTATTATTTTTTTTACAGAATCATTCATTTAGGCATCAAGCGGCGCTTGATTCTCCAAATCAATAATTATTTTTTAATAATTATGAGTATAATTATGAATACAATTTAAAAAATTCTCTAAAAAGCGAAAAATTACCTAAAATTTTGGAAATGGTTAATCAAAAAGAAATTATAGTTCTAAAATGACGACAAGTCAGTTCAAAAAATTAGGGAATTTTTCATATGAAATCCAAATTTGTATGTGAATTTTTGAACGACTTTTCTTTGGATAATTTTGCTGGCAGTCGTTTACAAATTTATATAAATTTACTGCAATATCTAAATGACAAAAACTAATAAAATAACTTTTAAAACTAAAAAAATAGTTTTTTCTGGCTTTATTATTTAAGACATTTAGCCTTTTTTGGCCTTTTTTAAAATTCAATTAAGACTCTTGTTTCTCATTTCCTGGCAACACTGTTGCTGAAACACATCTGCGTCAAAACATTTGCAGGAAACGTAACAATTAAAACTAAATAGATAAATAAATAAGTTTGATTTAAATTCTTTCGCTCAAAAAAGAGGATTATGTTTTATTTTAATTTTATTACTCAAAAATAATGATTATTTTGCGAGTTTTATTTTTTGCTGAAGAAATAATGCATATGTTAATTTTTAAGTAATTGTAAGGATATTTTTTGATTGTTCTCGGCAAACTATTGAAAAACTCACCGAAAATGACGCGTATGTTACGCAATGATAATCGGTTCATTTAGGGAGAAAACCTGCAAAAACCATATTTTGGCACTTTTTGGTACTATACGTATGTTCTAAACCAGTAAACATATAAATTTATATCGTATTCGTAACTTATCGAAAAATGAAAAATACAAATTTTGTACTTTTAGGAAATCATTTTTGAACCGTTTAAGGGGTAGAAATCGTACCAATTTTTGTATATTTATTGACATATACATATCAGCATTTTTATATTGGATCCCACTACAATTTAGAAATTCATTGGAATACATCCAAATTTCATAAATATACCTTTTGTCGTCTGGGCTGGGCGACATATGTTTTTATAATTCCCCGCGCAATTGATTTTAAAAAGCAAAAGCAGTCAGCAATTAAAAAGAAAGAGAATGAATTGAAACGAATTACAAATGAATTGATTCAGAAAATTTGAAAAAATTTTAGGTTTATATTGGTGATCTCCACTGGTATCAGGCATGAAATCTTTGTGATATCTGAAAGAAGAATATTTTAAAGAATAATACAAAAGCGGGATTATTGGGGTTTTAATTAAAACAAAATTTTAATTATGTTTATTTATAGCTTCCTTATTTTTCCATTTTTAGATACAAGTAGGTACCACATATGTTTAAAGAGAGAAAAAAATGAGAAACTACAACTTTGTTGTGTTCTCTTGTAACATTAAGGAATATTTTAATAGTGGCACTTTATACATAAACTCTAACTTTCACCGAAAATTCGCAGGCCTATTAAACATTTAAATTTCTTACGAACACAATTTTTCCCGGGTTGCATAAAACAAACATTTTTTTCCACATTATTCTGAGTAGTTCTTACTATATTCATATTAAATTATTAAAGTACTTATCATCAGATCTATTCACCATAATAGGCTTTTTAAAAAATTTTTGCAGTCAAAAATTAAAAATCAATGAAAGATTTTAAGAAAAGACGTATTTTTTATACATATTTTAAATTCGCTGTTGTATTATGATGGCAAATGAGTAATAACAAAAACAAAATTGAGTTTTTGGAGTTTTAAAATGTTTACTATTAAATTACGATACAAAAGCACAAAAGGAAAATATGACAAAAATTGTATTTTGGCTAAAAAGAGTGAAACCGTATTGCACTGTTGTTAAATAAATAAATAGGTTTAAAATTTATAATATAAATATTAATTATTAATAGAATGTATATTTAATATAATAGAATATAATTAAAATTTATATTCGGTGAAATATTATGTTATTTTTTTTATTTTCCCAAGTTAAAAAGAAAATAAAAATTTCCAAAAAATAGGCTTATACAAGTAATGTCGGCAGAGCTACTGCAATTTTTTTTATTTATATCAGCATACGTGTTCCCATGTAGATAAAATTTTATTGTAACAAACCACTTTTATTTCGTTTTTCGTCGAAGTATGTTGTCAAAATTTAATAGTAAAATTTTCTTTTTCTTTAATTTCATTATATTTTGTGTTATTTTTGCTCCAAATAATTACGTACGGCCTACACGAGAGATTTTTTTATCATAACAAACATCAAATTCTTATCATAATAAGAATTTCTCACTTGTGGACCAAATTTATTTATATTATTGCAGCGTTATCATATAATTATTAGAGCTCAAGCGAAGATAAATTTGTTTTGTTATTGTTAACGCCATTTTAATTGTCATTTTTCTTTCTTTGATGTTCATTTTTTTAAGAAGAAGCACTAAAAATATTTCGCTAATTTAAGTAAATTCATTAAATTAAACAATTTATATGCTGATAATTATTTTAAATTAAAAAAAGAAAAATAAATTGAATGTATTTATTGGTAAGTAAATTGTATTTATTGGTAAATAAGTTGTGTTTATTTTTTTAACATATTTTATTTTCAATATTTAGGATACGTCTAAAAATGACTTAGTCGAATTTAGCCCCGAGCTTCATTATAGCTCCAACTTTAATGATAGCCAAGAAAGCACTTTGGAACCATCCATAAGTTACACTCCAACCAGTAGCATAACATAAATTCGGCAAAAAAGATAAGGATCGAAAGAGATACAAAATTCAATTACGCACTTGATGCAATCTTTAAAAACATAAATGAAAAATAAACAATGTTATCTTCTTTCGGAAAATCCATTGAACTCAAGTTGTTGCAGCTGCCAATTGTTTTGGCAACCTAGGCTATGTTTGAATTGCAGCAAGTTTTAGCAAAATATATGGAGAGAAGTAACAAAGCCATTTTGCAAACAGCTCTAAGTGATGCAGAAATTATTTAAGACTAAAATATATGTACTTTAGGATGGTCCAATATTTTATGAAGAAAACCAAAGTGTATCGCATATTTTAACTCGCCTAAAATTATGAAAGGAGACATTATTTAGAACATTAAAATATCAACATCCTAGAACAAGTCTTCAGAATTTTTTCCCACCAAAATTAATTATATATACATCAAACGATAGCCAATAAAAAAATTATTATGTCCACATTTCGTAAGTTTTCAAAAATAGTTAATATGAAAAAATTACGTTTTATATAAAATTCATTAGTAAACTTTTAGTTTTTAAAATGACGATTTTATCCTTACTTAAATTAAAATATGTATATATATATATATATATATATATATATATATATATATATATATATATATATATATATATATAAATTTGTCTAGTTTTCTTTAGCTATGGATGTACATATCATTAATATTGGTGAGAAAATAAATTAAGATTTGTCCTGGGATCATCGACTTATATAATATATATATATATATTTGTATAAAGGTTCCTAATGAAATGCTCCTGTTTTTTTTTTTATTTTATATTACAAATAAGGGCATTGAAATAAAATTTCTGAATCAAATTTCAAATATTGTATTTTTTGATGAAATTCTAAATTTTTAGATAAATAGTTGTGCAGAATAAAACATGTTTTTACCAAAAAATCGCAAGTATCAAGTTGGACCTCAATTGGACGGTGAAATATCCTAAATCTGGAAGCCAGTTTTCTAAATACCATCTCGACAGGCATCCTTGCTCGGCTTAATCTGTAATTTAAAACTTCTTGAGAAGTTGAATTGCAGTTACGATTGTAAGCCTTCATAATGTGACGATCTAAACCAAAGATGTCATCACCTACAAAAAAAATATTTAGTTTTCGTTATTTGACCTTTGAGGGGACTATCAGGTGGCATTTTTAATCTTCCTTCCTTCTTCGTTGAGTTTTTTAAAATTTCTGCGTCTGAAGATCTGCCATATACAAAAATTTATAATTCGCATCAATTACAGCAAAGAGTGCAATGCTGAAGAAGCCTTTGTAATTGAAAAATTCTGAACCGGAATATGGTGGAGTTTTTATTCTTATGTGCTTGCCATCCATTCCACCCAACGTGTGTGGAAATTGCCCCAGACGTTCAAACCTATCATTTATTGAAAGTCATTATTTTCATCTAAAGGAAACTGTACAAAATTCTCAAAAAAAAATTAAATATGATAGAAATGTGTTTTTCAACCTTACCTTTAAATATTGAGACTGTAGAGTTTCTAAATATAATGGCATTCAAGAATTTGGGAATAAATTTACTCAAAGTTTTTCTTGAAACGTAAGTCAAGAATTCCAGCGATCTAAATAAATCTCCAGTGGCTAAAAAGCGTAATGTAATTGCCAAACGGATATGTGAGCTAATTATTGTCATTATAATCATTACTGTATCTTGTTTTTCAAACTTTAAATGGATCTACAAACGATATGATAAATTTGTTTGGCGTCATTTTGTGTATATACATATACATTTGTATATTAGCAAAAAAAAAAAAAAAAAAATATATATATATATATATATATATATATATATATTACTTACCAAATTCAGTAACTGTTCAAAACCTTAAGAAGATGAAATCCTAAACTATGGAGTTACACATCCTCCGCTCGCTCCTCAATTCCTCATCAATTCGATTAATTAATTTAACTGCTTTAAAGCAATTAATTGACGTACATTTCCCTTCGTATTCATTTTTTCTTTATATAAAATAACAAAAAACGATAAAAAGACAATTTATTAATTTTGACAACCTACCTTCACGACAAACAACGAAAAATGATTCCTTATAACAAAAGTTTATCTACGTGTTCCCGTATATGTCGACGTTTTGTTACTTGTTATGATAGAAAAATCTCACATGTACGTTACATTACGTCTACATTAGGCAATTTTTTTTTCCAGACAAACTTCAAACTTAACGCGAATTTATGGAAGGTGGTAACAGTTGCACAAAAACAACAATTTGGCGTATTCCTTATTGTTTTTTATATATGCAGTTTGAGAACAGTAACAACCAAAATAATAATCTGCTGTGTAACTATGATTAACTTGTATATATTCGAACTGATTTTGACGTTTGTTTTGATAAAAATTTGCCTAATGTAGACACTAGTTTAATTAATTGGGATTGCCATGAAGAACTGCACTTCTTCTTAAAGAAATAAACGTAAAAAACAACAAGATAACGTTTGATAGCAAAACAAATTTATCTTCGCTTATAACGCTGCAATAATATAAATAATTTGGTCTACACGTGATAAATTCTTATTATGATAAGAATTTGACGTTTACCATGATAGAAAAATCTCTCGTGTAATGATGATATTATGTTAAAACAATTTTTATAAAAATATTTTTTAAAATTTTTTTAAATTAAGAGAAAACAATTTTACAAAAAAAAAAAAAAAATATTTTTTTAGTAATTACCAAAATACTCATGCACACACACAAACAAACTTTCGTATATGTATATTTTTATGACAGTTCATCTTATAAGATAGTTGTGAAGTGAAAACATATTCAATTGTTCCCCCTTCGTAAAATATTTTCCCAAATAAGAAAACAAATGTTCAGTTCATAAATATTTAACTATAAATATTTAATTATACAGTGTCACATTTGGCAGTTTTAGAACGACAAAAATCCAGTTTTAGAGATATTCGACTTATATGTTATATTCTGTTAGTAGACAAAACCGGAAATATTTCCACTAAGAATGGGAGGGTAGAATCGCTACAACTCCCATAAAACATATTTTAATTAGTTTTTCCTACTTAAAATAATTTACTATACTATTTAAAATAAAAATAATAATATGATATGTACCAGTAAACACGAAAAAAATTGCTTCAATTACTAACATTTTTTGTATTTTTGTCGTTTTAATTTGTTTAAATTTACTATTTCTGGCCAAAGTATCTCGGAAGAAAAATTGACAAATTAAATTTATGTGTCCATATCGAGAATTATTTTAGGAATTCAGTCCATTCCACATTCGTTAGCGAAAGCTTCCCACTAAAGTGTAATTATAACAAAAGAAAGAATTGTAATTAATTGCTCTACTGTGTGGAAGTTATTTAATAAAAATATTAAGTTTCTATGTAAATATTTGTAATTAAAATATATTGACAAAAATGGTACAATACAAAAGTACATTTTATTTTTATGGTCCTGTAATATAGTTTTGTTTTTATTTTAGAGGTATAAGTGAAATTTTGTCATGATATGAAGTTTGGAAAAATAGAACATATTCTGTGAAAAACTCGAATGTTATATTGTTTTGCAATTTTGGTGACTATGTACAAATTTATAATATTTATATTAAAAAGGGGACATCTACAAAATTCTAATTCTTCAGGAGAGAATAGAAACAGTTTCTTTCACTCATGTTTCTTTCATAATGTTGAAACATTTTGTAACCCGATCTCTTACGATTTATTAATATTACGTCTACTAAACCTCACACCTAAATTTTTTTTTAAACCCCATTATTCACGATGTTGTGGTAGATAGCCCTTTTTTCTTAATTTATTTTTAATATATTTTATGAAACGTTCAGATAAAGCTTTTTTATAGGAAATTAATGCAGTATCTATATTAGACAATTTTTTATCAAGACAAATGTCAAAATTAATTATAGGGCATTCAGACCGACGTGAAATTACGTACTTTCGGTATTTCGGCCAAAATCAAGTTTGTAATTTCCCATACATTTTGACACTTGCGAAATTACATAATTTTGTGTGATTTCGGCGAAATTACATTGAAATTACGATGCCTATTTCATAACTCTGTACATGATTGGAAAAAATACTTTTTTTCAACTATGTACTGCATGTTTCAACCGTGAGAAAAAAAAAACAATTCACAGCTGATCTTAAATTTGAACACAAATCTTAAAATTAATTATTAAAGTGATTTTGCAAAATGAAACCTATCCTTTTTACATTTTTAATTGTTGCAAATTAATAATTTCCAATTTAGTAAATAATTGTTTCTTATTTGTTTCCATTTCAAGATACTTTATTTACCCCTATAACAATTTAAAATGTAAACAATAAGTAGCAGCTGTTCACGAAATTACATCAAATGTCATCTAGCCAGTATGAACACTCTAGATTTCATTCGTAATTTCGGCATTAAATTTCGTAATTTTGCGCCGGTCTGAACAAGGCTTTAGAATTTATGGAAAGTGGCAACAGTTGCACAAAAACAATAATAAGGCGAATTCATTAATGTTTTTTTATATATGCTGTTTGATAAAACTTATAAAAATTTATCTGGTATAGACACTGCGTAAAGGCGTAAAAGGTAAATTTTTTGCGCAAATTTTACTACATATTGAAAATTAATATTGAAAAAAAATTGCAAAAAAATTCAAAACTAAATAAAATTGTATTAAATTTCATATCAAAGGCGATCTTTAAAGATTAGTTAATGATTCAAAAATTTTGGGCTATATCTGTAAATTTTAAAAAATAAATCAAGTTCTCAATTTTTTATGAGAGTGAAAAATAGAAGAAAAAGAAAGTGAAAAATAGAAGCCATATAGAAAAATATAACTGTTTTTGAAGTTCATCGCACTTTTTATTTAAATATAACTTTTTTGTATTTAATATATTTTGCTTATAATCACGAATTTTATTTCAATTATTTTTGTTATCTACTTATACGAGCGTGTGGTCTATAAACTTCTAAAAATGGTTAAAAACTTAACTTTAATGTTTTTTTTTTTTTTTTTCTTCAGAATATATTAAGATAACATAATTTTGACGAGACATTTTAAGAATCCAATTCGAAATATGTAAAAAAAGTAAATCTCAAGGAAAGTTCTCGTTATTTGCCAATTTTTTGTTTTCACTACTTTGAAAATCAAATCCTTTAAAAAATATTGTTTGTAGATAGCCCAAAAACAAAAAGTTAAAAACATAGTGTTAGAATTAACTTTTGGCTTCAAAATTAATACCATATATAAAAAACACAAAACTAAATGGTTTATGGTTATTTTAGTACATAATATGTTTTTACATTTATTTTTATTTATTTTATTTAAATTTGTTACGAGTTTAAAGGAAATATCTAAATATATTTGATTGTTTCTGAGTTCTTCATGTATTTTTGTATAATAGATGGAAAATAAAATAATTCTATTTATGGAAATATTTTAAAAAGGAAAAATTTGATTCTGCATTGTGGTCAAAAATAATACGTTGCAAAAGGACTAATAAATAAATTCGATATTTGAAATGTATAGAATTTATTAAATGATTTCAAGATGTAATTTGCGAAAATTGTAAGAAAAATCTCCGTAAAATGTCTAGCATCTCCAAACAACAACATACATTTTTAAAGCACCTGTGAAAAAGTGGGATTAAAAGTATCCAAACTATTAATTGTAGATTTTTTATGGTATAAATTACAAAAAGTTCAGTTATAAGACCATTATCTGTAAAATTATCTGTAAAATTATTTGGGGCTCTCTTAACAACAAGCTTGTTTTAGTAAAATGATTCGACTTTCATCTAGTTTTAATAGTAAAGATTGGGTTAAGCTTTCTTTAATCTGACTTCAATAAAATAACAACTCATAATCTTTTGGTACCGTGAAATAAATCTCAGATGAAAAAACTCCTAGCAAAAAAATTAATAGTTCAATTTTTTTTTTTCGTACTAATTGAGTTTTATTTCATTATGAAATAAAACCAAGTGGGTTGGAACTTATTTCATTTTATTTCATCCGAAGTTTTTTCATAATGAAATAACTGCCAAATGAAATAACTCCCAATTAAATTTTGTTGGAAGTTATTTAATCAAATTTTCATTTTATTTGGCCCTTTCTTCATTCACATAAGTAAATGAATATCATTGAGAGTTATTTCATTTTTATTAGGAGTTATTTCATTTTACTTAAGAGTTGAATTTCTATAAAATTGGGTGTATTGTAAATAACGGTTCATAAATCTGATAAATAAATAGTACCAAAACAAAACACATGGCTATAAAGAGTTTAGTTTTAAATAGAACTTATTTCAGTGAAAATCGGTATAAGAGCAAACATGTCAAGTGTGGAATTTGATATAATAAGTGGCAAAAGAAGAAATAGTAAAGCAAAGTAAATCAAGTAATCCGATTCTTTGTCAGGAGTACCTAACCCTAAAAGTATGGTAATAAAAAAGTACCTGACTTTATGTATGTGTTATTAAAAAAAATTTAATTGTGTTGGTGATTTTTATTTTATGATTTTTATTTGTTTTTGTATTGAAACTCTATTGTACATTTTAATTTCTAAAACAAATTGTCAAAAATGAATAAAAAAAATATTTTGTGCGAATTGGACCTATTTTTATAATAATATTGAGCTAATGATGCTCAAAAAATTATAAAATAGTGTGTGACTGTGTAAAAAAGTGTAGAATTCCTTAATGATTCAATTATTTGTAGGTTAATTTTTTTTTTTTTTTGTATTAGTTTTTTTATAATTTAGATTGCACCCGTATATGAGAGAGCAATATTACCAAAAGAAACTCGGTTTACTTATATATACTTTTTAGTAGTTTTATTTGTAAAAAGTAAAACACAATTATAAGTAAAAATTCTGAATTAAAAAGGAAAAAAATATTATACTTGCTATGAAAAAAGTTGCAAATTGCGTATTGTTTTAGATAACGGAGTTTCTAAAACAACAAAAATGGCTATGTTCAACAAAAACTCCAGATTTTGTTGGGCATAACCATGGTGACCAAGAAAAATTATACAATGAACTGAAAGCTATTAACCAAATAAAAGCTTAATGCTTAAATATCGGAAATACTTTAAGCGCAGCTAACGCGGTTAGTAGAATCCTGTAAAATTTTAGAAACATTAAATCTCCATTTAACGTTAATTTTTATAGAAACCAAGAATCAACTAAGAAAGTTTTTTCGTCTGCTTCAAAGACTCCACCCGAAGTATTAAATACGTTTAAAAAAGAAAATATTTTTCAAAACTTTGAATATTATGAAAAGGTAAGATACACCTGATTTACACCATTATTATGTTTTTTTGAAACTTTAAACAGGTGTTTCCAATATTTTTTATTTTGACAAATAAAAAGTCAACAAAATACTATGGCAGTTTGTTTAATTGCATTAACAGTATATATATATTTTTTATTTAAATAGTTAAATTTTTATTAAGAATAGCATACCAAAGAACTTTTTAACATACTTTCAAAAGCGATGGTTAGAAAATTTAAGCAAATTTAAATGCGTATGTATATATTAAAAAGGCTTCGCAAAATAAAGTTTTTCTTACTTTCTCCTATGTGGTGTTTAAAACACCGGCTTCGCTAAATTTAAAAAAAACTAAAACTAAACTAAATTAAAAAAAAAAAAACTTCTGAATAGCTGTTCTTACTCCATAATTTTTTTTTTTTCATAAATTTGACTTTATTGAAAGCTTTATAAAACAATTAATTACAATGTTATGTGAATTTACTTAAAAGTATTACATCAATTAACATCTGAATAATTAAGTAAACTGCTAATATCAAAAACATTTTAAAAACAACCAAACCAAAAAGCAAATTTCTTATTATTTCAAATGTAGACGTTCTTCATTTTTCAATAAATGACATTTATTGGTCAAGGTTTCTATGCAGTAGATCAGTAGAATATCTGGGGTGTATGTTATGAATTATTTTCAGATTTTTATTTTGTATTATATGCAGTTTTCTTGTGTAAGTTTTAACAGCTTTATGAAGCCAGACTTGGCAACCATTGGCTATCTTGTAGTGGGATAAAAACTACCCTTTTATCTTCCATGAAAGTATTTGTGGGTGAATTTTAAACTATCTTCCATTCCTTTGATTATTGACACTTTAGACACTTTACCTCAGAAAATAAAAGCACTATCGTCTGTGCAAAAAAAAATACTTCCTGATTCCTGCGAACAGTAATATCAGATATATAGAGAGTAAAGAGTAGGTGATAATACCGACTCTTGCGGAAGAGCCGCAGATATTTGTCTATTACTATATAGCGTGTTATCTACAGATACAACAAATGAGCGTTGATCTAAAAAACTCTTTTGTAGATACGTTGGATAATTGAAGAAAATTAGTTTAAAAATTAGGCCATCATGCCATATTGAATCGAAGGCTTTTTCAATGTCAAGAAAAATAACTCCAGAGCTCTTACGATTTCTTTTGTTTGCTTCAAGAAAATTAACTACTCTTTTTAGATGATGTACGGTAGACTGCTCCTTGCGGAAACCAAATTGTTGAGGGTTAATAATATTATTTAGACTAGAAAAATCTAAAATTCTCTTATTTATTATTTTTTTCAAGAACTTTATTCAATAGGCTTAGTATGCTGGAAGATAGTTTAGAATCCTTTCCTGACTTGGAAACTGGGATGGCTTTTGCCTTCTTAAAAATTGTAGGAAAATATCCTTCTATTAAACAAAAATTGAAAAGTTTAATTAAGACTTCAAAAAAGTAATCAGGCATATTTTTAAGGATAATCCTATTAATGTCATCTAACCCAGGGGTTTTATTGTTCTCCAATAAAAGTACAAATGATTTAACTTCGGATGAGTTGGTAAGTTCCACGGTCGATATGTCGAGAATTTTATAGTGTAGATTATGAAAAAATCTAGCGACAGCTGTTTACATAGGTGTATAATTAATTAAAGTAATGCTGTATGGATGCTATTGAGTTGGCCTTTTCAGCGCCAGTTTTTAAAACTTCACCGTCTACATGAAGATCAGTAAAAGAAACTTTCTTTCCTTTAAGAGCTTTTTTACTTTCCAAAATTTTTTTAGAGCCCGAGGGCAAATTTATTAAGGTGGGAATCACTTAGTTTATTTAATAGCTTCAAAATACTTTTTAATTGATTTTTATAATTAAAATCCCTACGTCTTTGAAATTTACGTTTGTATTTATATTTCTGACTAATTAACATTTTACTAATATCAGAGATTTTTCGATGCCAAGAATTTTTATGACCGACAGGTTATTTTATTAAACACTTCTTTAATTAGTTAATTGAATTAGTAGCATTTTGGTCAATATTCTGACACTTAATTTCATTTTCTACCCAGTTTCTGATTGCTGACCAATCTGCGTCATGTTTTGAACTTGCCCAGAAATAACGCAAGATATAGATACATGGTCCGACTGCAAAACATTTGGATGTGTCTCAAGGTTTGAAAAATGGAGACGCGAGTTAGATAAAAGAATGTTTACTGTAGACGCTTCAACAGCGACTATATTCCTTTGAGTAATAAATGTAGTATCTGAATTGAGGGCAATGGATGTAGAGCTCTTTACCAGTCGAATTATTTGACATACAATTCCATTGTATATATTGGACATTCAGATCACCGAAAATAAAATAGTCGTAAAATAGTAAAATAGTATAGTATGCATTTCAATGCATAACATGAACATTGTGTCTGCTGGTTGAATTATATAGCATATGTTACTGAGACCCTATTGAGTGTTAAGTTTACCAGTGGCCAGCTCAATCAGGCATAAAATTCCCACAGGGGTGTTTTGAACCTAGTCCCTCTACACTCAGGCCCGTAGCAATAAAAATAAAAGTCATATCAAACGGAAACTACCACCATAAATAGAAACCCACCGTACAGTAGGAGGAAGATATTGCTCCCCTGTCACCCTTCCCAACCGTGGTCACCTTGTATCCTGCATTAAAATTTTATCAGTGACCCCAAAAACCCGCCCAACCAAAAATTATGTTATACTTAGATATCATTTTCTTTTATATTAAGTCATAACATAGTTTATTAAAAATATAATTAATTAAACCTATCTAAATTACACTTAAATTTATCAATAAAACTGTAAATATCTAATTTTTTATGTAAGTTTTTAAATTCTTGTTCTATCTTTTTAAATATACCTTTTTTTATACTTAATGTTATTGATAGGTCTTTTAGACAATATTAAATGAACCCTGACTTGCAGGAAATATATCTATATAAAATCTTGGTTCTTTCCTTTTTTGTTCACATACATTACACTTAGCAAAAATAAAAACAACGTAAAATCACTATAATAAATTAAAAAAATCAAATTACCACCGCTGTATTCTAGTTATGATTAACAATTGTTTCTTCGTGATCATTTCTAAACGGGAAAAGGAAATGGAATCAATAATTGTATGTTTGGAAGGGATGCACAACAATCCCCCCGGGGGCGGAGCTAAGGGGGCTCAAAGTTAGGTACCTCTGACATAAAAAATTTTTTATCGCTTGCAAAATTTTTGTTTCTCGTCCGATTTCAAATATTTATATATTGTTGTAGGCCCTGATAAGACCTGTAAAAAACATGCTTACATGTTCTATTTAGATCTTATAGTTTTCGAGTTATTTGCGTTTGAATTTTTAAGCACCACAATTTTGTATGTTCTTGGTCCAGTTTTTGTCATATATATCCAAGTATTTCCGACCGATTTTATTAGTTTTTTTCTTAACTAGTTAAAGAACAAAATTATCTATTGAATAAAGAAAATTTAAAGTCGATATCTTTACCAAGTCCAAAAATAAACGTTTTTGAATTTGAAAATTGCAAAAAAGACGACTTTTTGTGTTTTTTTAGCCGAAAAAGTATTTACACTCTTTTTTATCTAAACTAAAATTTTCTTTAGTAACATATAATAATTTTGCACTTTTCTGAAAGGTAACTTCATATTTTCTCAAATTCCAAAGCACGAATCGACAAGCGGAATATATTTTAAGAATTTTCAATATATTGTTAAAAGTTTTAAATCAAAATCTACAGGACTTCGGAAAAATATATCCAAGTATTTCCGACCGATTTTATTAGTTTTTTTCTTAACTAGTTAAAGAACAAAATTATCTATTGAATAAAGAAAATTTAAAGTCGATATCTTTACCAAGTCCAAAAATAAACGTTTTTGAATTTGAAAATTGCAAAAAAGACGACTTTTTGTGTTTTTTTAGCCGAAAAAGTATTTACACTCTTTTTTATCTAAAATAAAATTTTCTTTAGTAACATATAATAATTTTGCACTTTTCTGAAAGGTAACTTCATATTTTCTCAAATTCCAAAGCACGAATCGACAAGCGGAATATATTTTAAGAATTTTCAATATGTTGTTAAAAGTTTTAAATCAAAATCTACAGGACTTCGGAAAAATGTGGATTCTATAGCCAAAAATTTAAAAAATCCCATTTTTGCAATTTCCAATTCAAAATCGTTTATTTTTGGACTCGGTAAAGATATCGACTTCAAATTTTCTTTATTCAATAGATAATTTTGTTTTTTAACTAGTTAAGAAAAAAACTAATAAAATCGGTCAGAAATACTAGGATATATATGAAAAAAAACTGGACCAAGAACATACAAAACTATGGTGCTTAAAAATTCAAACGCAAATAACTCGAAAACTATTTGAAATATTTGAAATCGGACGAGAAACAAAAAATTGGCAAACGATTAAAAATTTTTTATGTCAGTGGTACCTAACTTTGAGCCCCATTAGATCCGCCCCCTGAGGTGTTCGTTGTGCCCCCTTCCAAACTTAACATTGTACACTCTTCTGCTACGCCTATACCAAATTTCATGAAAATCCGATCAGAAGTTACAGATTTATTTCCCAAAAATTTCGATTCTGCCCCACTGTGTAATATAATGGTAAATATTGATTATAAGAATTTTTAGTCTTTTATTGAATTATTTTATTTGTCCTATGTTCTACTGCTTTTACTAAAGCATCACATTTTTCATCTTTTTTATTTTTATTGGATTTTCTTAAATATTTTCATATCATTGTTCATTAACTAATTATTTCCTATATTTTTAGCAAAACTGAAAAAAAATATAATTACCTCAGGTAGAGATCTGAAAAGTAATTATGCTTTTGAGACAAAGTTGAAATATGTGCAAAATAAAGTATTCAATTTTGTACTCATCGATTATAAATGATCTTGATTTGAATATCTTCCTCAGAAACATCTGTTTAACTGAAATTACCTTGTATAGATTCGCACTGATTTTGACATTTCTCTTAATAAAAATTTGTCTAGTATAAACACCACATCAGAAATATAGTTTTATTGTGGCTGAGCCGATGAAAAATCTGCGCTAAGCCGATTAGACGCCGCTGCCGAAAATGTATAGTCGAGTGTTTCTCTGACAGGGACCGAATTTTAATACTAAAAAAAAGATAACTTTTTATTTTTATTTCAATCGAAAAACAAATTTTTGTGTTCAAAAAATAATAAAAATCCAAATATTTTTTTTTTTATTTTCATCAAGTTTAATTTTTTTTCATTTTGATCGAAATAAAAAATATAAATATCATTTGTGATATATATCACAAAAATTTAATAATATATTAAACTTTTCTTCATCAACTTTTTTTTAAACAACAACAATTTCATTTAAAATGTATTCACACAATACATACAATATTCAAATAAATAGAATAGTAGAAAATATTTTTTGAAACAAAAGATTGAATAAAAAAACAATAATTTGAAGTTTTCCATACTGATATTTATTTTAAAGATATTTATTTTTTCAATGTGAAGAATATTTATATTAAATAATAAAAATTTTTCAACAAATGAAAAAGCATTTTGAACGGTAAAAATATTTGTATTGATTGAAAAATTAAAAATTTTCGGGTGCTTGCTTATAAACATTGCCTTTAATTTATTGTCCACCAAAAAACAACGCAAATGAGTTCATAATAGAACTAAAAACAATAAACACTAAACAAGATATGATTATAATTGGCAATCAGTGTGACCAGATGTGAAAAAATTATTCAGCTAAATCGAGTTTAAAATAAAGCTAAGAAAATATAAAAATTAATTAAAAATGCTAAAAAATATTTTTTTAGTAGTATATTTTTATTTCTTTTTAATTTTTCATAATGTTGATTTTATGTAATTACAAAAACAGAACACACTTCTAATCTGCTGGTTGAATTTACATAAAATTTCACATAGGCGTAGCAAAGGAGTATACAATTTATGTTTGGAATGGAGTCCATACTTTTTATGATTTTTGGAATTAAAGTAAATTGTTTGTAAAAAATTGGTTTTTGAAGAAACTTTAAATTTTTATCTCTAATATAATCTTTGTTAGTTGAGATATCCTAACAAAATTTTCGGTGACTTGACTTTGTCGACTAAAATGGTAAAAATTACAAAAATTTTCAGATTTTTGTAAAAGAAATGCCACAATTCACATAAAAGCGGCAAAGATCCCAAAAATGGGATTTTATTGATTTTTTTCCCATAAATTTGTTACAGGTTTGGAAGGGCTGTTGGCAAACTCTCTGGAACATATTAAAGATTTCGAAACTGCATTCAGTTTGCAGAAATAGCCTTTGGGATTTCAGAACATATAAGCTAAATTAAAAATTTTTATATAAATTAGGTCAAATTCCGAAGGGTCTGCATTTAGTATTTTTAGGTATTTTAATCATTTCTGTGAAAATACCTTCCAGAAAAATATAAAATTAAAGAAAATTTTATTTTTGAGAAAAATAGTGTACAGACAAAAAATCATTCTTTTATTCAACTTTCTATTCCAAAATCGAAAAAAATAATGATTTTTTCGATAGCTAACTTTGTTCTTCACCTAAAAAAAGTGTAGAAAATCGGAATATTGGTCTATATACTGAAAAAACTGGACCAAGATTTGGCAAAATTGAGACAGTTGAAATTTCAAATGCAAGTAACTTGAAAACTATAGTATATGTAAGCGTGTTTTTCATAAGCATTATCGAGGACTTTAAGAAGATGTAAAAATATTAGAAATGAGAAGAAACAAAAATTTGGCAAGCGGTTACAAATTTTTTATATCAGATGTACCATATTTTGAACCCCAATAGATCCGCTCCTGAGGGATATGTATGGCTGCCTTTCCAAACTTAAAATTGTACACTCTTATGCTATGCCCATGTGAAATTTTATGTAAATCCAACTAGCAGATTAGAAGTTACAGATTTATTTCCATAAAATTTCCATTCTGTACTACTGTGGATCACCCAGTTCGTCGTTGTATTGGGCTCCGTCTAATTCAATGTGTTCTACCAGTTACAGTTACATCCCATCTACTTATCTAGATGTGTAGACCAATCCACAAAGCCCTTGACATCTTGCCAACTGTTCTAATTTCCATGCATGCTCAGTTCTGTTCACGATCCACAACTTTAATTCCTTCAAGTTCATGTTAAAATAACATGAAACTAAATGATGAGGTATCAAGCAAATATACCTTTTTCTAATTTTCGGTTTTATTAAGTTCACGAAGCGGACTAAAATAATCTTTTGATGAGTTTTTTCTGAAAGTAGTATATTAAAATTACTACTACTTTCGTTAATGTCTATATTTTACAGACAATAGTATTTACTTTTAATTTCAATATTTAAATTTTGTCCCTATTTTGGAAAATGCTATAAGACGCTAAATGTATTATTAAAAACGGCCAAATGCTGCTAAATCGGAGTAAAAAATGCTAAATTTAGCTGTAAAAATGCTAAAATGGTCACGCTGTTGGCGATATAAATGTTAATATACTCAATCAAAATATTACAACAACAAAATATATTGAAATGATCTTTTCAAACGGGTTTCAGTGTATAATAAATAAACTAACAAGAGAAGATGAAACAAAGAAAACACAACATTCATTACCACTACTTTCTGTTTTGTTGCATGAAAGAAGAAAAAGAAAAATAAGATGCAAACCAGGGTGAGGAAAACCGACTTTTTTCAGGGAAACAATCTAAGTGTTTTTAATAACTACAAGATAAATAAAAACATTAAAAATATAAACTGGAATGAACTAGTAAATCAAAAGATGAACACAAATAAAATATTTGACAAAATGTATGCGAATTTCAAAAACATTTATGATAAGTCAAAAAGATCCAATAAAAGTGATAAAAAAGCAGGTGAATTCGTTGATGAATAATAGTTAATAACATATCGTTAAATTCGGGGATGGACTTTATACTAAAGGGTTAAATAATATAAATAATAAAACATATGAATATTAATATAAAAAATTTCGAAATTGTTTAAATAAAAAGTTATACTACGAAAAAAATAATTATTTTAAAATGAAATTTATGAAAAATAAAACTAATATGAGAACATCATGGTTACTAATAAATGAAATTTTAGGGAAAAAGTAAGTAATATAAATACAATAAATAATAAATATTGCCAATAATTTTGCTTATAATTTCAATAACAATGTTCAAAAAGTAATACATAAATGTGATATTAAACCATGACAAAATCAAACAACAGTGAGTGTAAAATCCAATTTTTATGTCTATAACGTGTGAAGAAGAGGTATACATTATTTTAAAAAGCCTAAAAACAAATAAAAGTCCAGGAACTGATGGTAATGGACCCAAAGATCTAAAACACAATTCGCCAATTCTAACACCGGTGATTACGATTTTTGCAGATATCGGTTTTATACCAAAATTATTAAAGACTTCATTGATACGCCCTGTTTATAAAAGCGGTAATTAAAATTATTGCAATATTTATAGACCTATTTCCATATCACCAGCAATCGAAAAAGTTTTAGAAGGGTTATTAGTAAGAAGGCTCAATGAATTTTTACGAAAGTATAGTATTATAAATCCTAACCAATACGGCTTTCTGTAGGGAAAAAACATCAATAAATTATTAGAAAAATTCTCTAACCATATAAATAAGTACATGAATATCTGAAAATTTACACTGTATTGCACTTTTTACTGAAATGGCATCTGAGGTAACAGTTTTGAATGGTTTAAAAACTATCTAGAGTTAACAACTTACAGAATAAAAATATGTAATATTCTTAGCAACGAAACTCATACAAGTCATGATGTGCCTTAGGGTCAAAACTCGGCCCATACTTTATCTGATATATTCGAATGAAATGTTAAACATACTTAAGAACTGCTCATCGTTTGCATATGTTTATGACGTGGCGATTATAGTATCCCATAAATTTCTTGTGAAAATAATGCAATTGCAACTAAATGAAGTCTCAAAATTGTGTCGCGATAATGGACTCGTAAATAGCGCATCGAAAACATGCATATAAACAATGCATATAAAACCATAACATCTTGCAAATTCAAACATCGTGTTTCATGATTATAATTGTCTTCACAACTATAATAACATGGGTAATACAGCATATACTTGTATTACTACAATAGATGTGGTTAAAACGTACAAATATCTCGGAGTATATGTAGAACCTAAGCAAGAAACTTCGAAAAGCAGCCTATAGCTTATATTATTTAAGCAATTGTTCAACCTTTAAAGTCTTAAAACAAGTGTATTTCTCTTAGCAGAGTCCTTACATCAGGCATGGAATCAGAGCTTGGGGAAACTCATATTTCTGTAAATCGTTACAACAAGCACAAAACCATATTTTAATAACCAACAAAAACTTCAAACAGAAATAGTGTACAACATCAGCACTAACTCTAACAACACCCACGTCAACTCCTATTTGAAAACAAATTCTTCTGGTAGCACACATGTCAACAATAACATAAACAAATAACAACAACACACACAAATGCCAACAACACACAAATACCAGCAACACACACAAACAACACAAACAACATATAAACTAATACCAACAATATATGCGCAAATATAAACAGCACAAACAATATACAAGCAAACGCCAACAACTCAAACAACACACACACAAATATAAAAATCACAAACGGCATGTACACTAATACCAACAATACATACATAAATATAAACAGCACAAACTACATACACGCAAACACCAATAGCACAAACAACATACACACATACTTAAACAACACAGACAGCATACACGCAACCACAAAGAACAACAACAGTATTCTCATTCTTACGACAATTGGATCTACGTTCCGGAACGACCCGAGTTCAACTCGGCTAAAGATTATCAACTCAGCAACAGCTGCATCCCAGGTGAGAAATTTATACCTTCAATTTTGCTCAAAACTCATTTAATTATAGCCGGCGGTGAACAAAATTCAGGTCCAAATATATGGTTATTTTCTATATGCCATCAACGCATTAAGCGTAACGCCACCTCGGTCAGATTTACCGTTTGTAATAACTGGTGTCACCTGAAAATGTGTTCAGGTCTCACCAGCTACCGCGACTGGTCCCCTAACTTCGAGGCGGGTTGTTGTAGTTTACAACCTCAAAACACTAGCACTACTTCCCCGAATACGACCTTACAACATGATGTCTAATCACCACCCTCAGGACATATCAGAACCCAAACATTCCAAACGTTGTGCTCTGTTTGGCAAGGCGTAATCAGAAAAAACATAACATCTGTAAAGTGCAATGCCTACAACAAATGGCGCCACATGAGGCGATGCACAAATATATGGTACGCACAAAAACTGGAATGAGAGTTTCATAGCTAAATGTTGCTTAAACAACACTCCCACTCCCCCCAGCAACATCAGCCACTCCTTCCCCAACTGCACAAAGAACACCGGTTCACACTATTGTGCATTCACCCCCACATACATCTCACAGTATTATGCAGTCACCCCCGCATAAGTCTCAACTACAACAACTCGTGTTATCGGCAATATCACCACCCCAATTGCCCACTACATCTCCACCCGTAATTCCATACAACACTCCCAGCGACCCCAGCATCTTGATAATTTCCAGCAATCTTTTAGGATCTTGCAGTTAAATTGCAATGGTCTTAGAATAAGATTATGCATGTAAATAACATCCTCATCGCTGCTATTCAGGAAACGAAGTTGACCTCTGATTGTTCTCTCTCATCCTCCAGTAAATATAACATCGTCTGGAGGCTTAGGGACACCATTGGGCCCCGTTATCCAAAATTCTACTTGGCGATTTCAATGCTCATCATGATAGCTGGGATTCCCAACTACTAAACAATATCCGCAGTAGCCCTAATTGCCGACCACATAGATGAATCAGACTTCGCTGTAATTAACGAGGCCTTCCCTATAGGAGTGACTGCTAGACATATCAATTCTCTGTCAGTCGCTACTTGCCTATACCACCGGGAAAACTCAGTCAGCTTTTAACTCAGATCATATTCCCATCTTGGTCACTGTAGAGAAACCAAGAGACTTCATGGAGCCATATAAGCGTACGTTTGTGAACTACAACAAAGCCAACTAGCATAGCATCACAAACACAATTGAAGAATCTCTTCGCAACTTGCCACTCCCTCATGTGCCAGTAAGGGAGAGAAAACCTTAAGAACAAATATTCTCTAGGCGGTAAGGCGCTTTATCCCAGCAATCAGAATTCCCAATGTCAGACCAAATTATCCATCTCAAGCAACACGTTTGGCTCAACAGCGCGATCTCTTACGCGTTACTAATTGATGAACTAACGACAGAGATCGATGATATCGTTAATAAACACCGTCGTAGTAAATAGTTAGACCATCTCAACCATTGCTCAATTGATTCTAAAAAGCTTTAGTCGACAATAAAAAGTCTATCTGGTAATAAATAAAGTAAAAACTTCGTAGCTATCACGCTCAACAACATCGAACATACAGAGGCCAGGAAATGCGAAACTCAATTCTGCAGACAATTTATTGAACATCCCGTTTTGTAGAACCGAACTAAAAGAGCCATAATCAAAAGAACCAAGAACCTCACTCGAGACTCTGAGCCCATCTCCTTCACACCCAGTGAAGTTGAAAATATCTCCAAAGCAAAACCATCTAAAACTCTTGGTTCAGATGTGGTTCATCTGTATGCTAATGCTCAAAAAATTTGGTCCAGTAGCATTAGAATATCTTACGCGGCTTTTGGATCTCTCCACTCACCAATTGGTGATTTCAGACACCTGGAAAGTTGCTAGGATAATTCCAATTCTAAAACCTGATAAACTCGCTACTCTTGGGAAATCTTTCAGCCCAATTTCCCTCCTGTCACCCGTAGCTAAGGTTCTAGAATCCCTACTACTACCATTCAGAGAAGCGCATAGCACAACAACAGCATTTAATTTGATAACCACTCAGGTTGCTAATGGCCTTAATTAGTAAAGATCGTGTCAACGCACAATAGTCGCTGCTTTGAACTTATCCAAAGTCTTTGACACGGTTAACTCAATGCTGATAAATCTTATACTCTACACTTTCCAATAACATCAATCGCTGGATTGAAGCATTTGTAGAGTTCAGAGGCCAAAAATCGGGATATCGCAAGATAAAAATGGGCGTGCCACAAGGAGAGTACTTTTACCAATGCTCTTCAACATTTATTTTGCTAAGCTTTCTACCTCACCCCAAGATGTCTCAATGGTGTCGTATGCTGATGATTGCACTATAATTTCATCTGGTGTCAACAAGACGACGTAAGTGCCAAAATTTTCCAATACATGGTCACCATTTTAGGTTTTCTGCACGAACGCAATCTGAGGTTATCAACTTCCAAATCCACGGCGTCCCTTTTCACCTTTTGGACCGAGGAAGTAAAGGGAACTTTCGATATCTCAGTCGAAGGCAGAATTATCCCTACGGTGCAAAACCCAAGGATCCTAGGAGTAGTCTTCGACAACCTACTTAATTTTTCTTCATACTAGGTGGCATACCAAAAGGTGAGAAAGAGCACTCGCTGGCACCTGTTGGGGCTCGAATAAGGAAACAATTGTAGCGACATATAAGGCCCCAGTATGGACCTCTTTTCTTAGTGACACCCAATAGCGAGGTTTATAAACGACTCAGAATAATGCACTCCGAATTGAAACCGGATGTGTAACAATGACGAACGTGGATCACTTACATGAGGAAACCAGCTGTCATGCTGTCAGCCAGGAAACATAATGTGTTGCTGACCAGACAGTTCCTGATAGCATGTCATCCTAACCATCAAATTTTGATGCAGGATGCACTTCCTCGACACATCCAGAGGGACTTCCGTCGCTGTTGTGAGGACATCCAGAATATCACCCCACCTGACCTCGATCGATTCTCCTTGGCGAATGCACGGAAAGAATTGCATCAACAGGCGGTCTCAGCTATAGATGCAATAGAGTCCTAAATGAACACCCACATGCAATTTCGGATGTTGAGAGGCAACTTCCCAGGCAAACAAGATCATTACTAGCACAATTAAGAGCCGGTTGGAGCAGTATTCTTAACTGCTACTGCGAGCGCATTGTTCCCGGAACTTTAAACCGCTGTCCTGCCTCCAAAGCCCTCATTAAACAGTGCATTTATTTAACTGTACCAATAGGCCAACCGATCTGCACCCCATTAATCTATTTTTAAGACCGATCGAGGTGGCAAATTTTCTCCAGCTTCCAACTCATCCCAATGGCATACCATGAATAATTAAAATTTAAATCTATATTTTCAACAACAGAGCCGACAACAATTCAAAAGCCAGGAAAACACAAACGGCAACGAATCTAGATACAAAGTTACATATACTCAATGTAAGCAGTATCTACTGCATAACCTTGTTAAATGAATTTTACAACGATAGAAGATTTTTAATTCCAATTGACCACAATTACAATACTAGGCGAAGGGCAGAAGGAAGATTTAATGGACAGCGATACAAAAATAATTATGGCAAGAATACCCTAAAAGTTACCTTACCTAATGTTACTAACACTATACCTATTACAATACTTAATATAGAAAATTATTTTAAAAGAAAAAATTTTATTAAAAAACACACTATAAGCACGTAATGAATACTGTATTTATTATATTATTTTATTATTACATCCTGCAGACAATCCATAATGGCTTCGCGGGATTAGAATTAAGTAAAATGAAATGTAAAATATTATATTCAATAAAAAAAGCATATTTTCAAAAAAATAACAGCACAAATTCCGCCTTCTATTTATTACATATTATTATTATTATTATTATTATTATTATTATTATTATTGTTATTATTATTATTATTATTATTATTATTGTTATTATTATTATTATTATTATTACTGTTATAATTTTTTATTATGTCTTTTTTTATAAAAAATATAGTTCGTTTTGGAAGACATTTTATCATTTAAAGAATTTATTAGCGTTTGGACAGATCACAATCAATTTCAATAGGCTTCTACGGCAACCGAATTTTAGTTGTGTTCCCTACTGGCAACGCAAGCTATAAGTAAATTTATATTATGAATAACAACATTCTTCCAGTTGCCAAAAAGCGATCAAAAATACTATTTTGAAAGTTAAACTAATAGCTCAAATTGTTAACATTTCTTGTTTTAAGTAATTATACAGCAACCAGAAATTTGTAGTTACGTGTTAGGCAACTGAAGTTACCAGCTATCAGTTACCAGTTGCCATCTGGATATTAAACTATTAAAAAAACTATTGTCGTCCTTTAAAAATAATTTTTTTTTTAAGGAAAATTGTGGATATTTCAAATTGTTATTTTTTACTGATCGATGTTCTAATTAAATAGTATTTTACAAAAAAAAAACGTATTTATTCGCGTCCATGCCTCAATTATAAAATTGCGATCAATTTATAAGATAAAATTGATTGGGAAATTGGCTTTTACTAATGGAAAATTATGTAAAAAGTCTCAGTGTCAAATATGAAAAATTGTGCTGAAAAATTATTCCATACCAAATACCATTTAAATTGCTAGGATCAAAATGGATGCCAAGTCTTTAAATTATCTAAAACGCTTTGGTTCATTGGTTGCCATGGTAATAAGCTAATTGTTAGTTCTTCAAGAACTATAACAAGTTAGCATTCGATAACATTTGGCTCCACCTTTGACCATTTGGCTCATCCTTGGAATGACAAAATATAATCTTTAGATCACGCTTTCCAAAACTGGTTCTTCAAATATGAAATTCGCTGGAAATGAGAGAGACCCTGGTTTGGTCAGACAATCACAAATTTAATAATAATCATATAATTGCATTTCTTACATCCTAATATTGCACCTTAATTCATTCTATCACAGATCTTTTTGTCTAATAATTAGTCATTTATACTTTTATATCTTTTGAATGAAAAATACCAATAGATTTTCCTTGCATATTTTCAAGTTTGTACATGTTGTTGCCAATTGGTTTAAGTACTCGACATTTTATAAACTTTTTACAGAATTTTGCATTTCTGTTCTTTTCAAAATCATTCAATATATTATTCCGTCTAAAGACCTCTTGACCTGGAACAAATTTCGTATGTCTAGCGCGTTTGTTATATCTCTCAGAACTTCGTTCATAAGCTTTATGCATATTGTCTTTAATCTTTCCTCTTATTATTATTATTTCTTTATTAATTCAAGCCTCTCGTCTCCTTTCCAACTATGTATTTCGTGGTCAGTTAATGATTTTAATGTCCTAGCTAATTTGTAATCACAACCGTTAGAAAACATATGAAAACCGAATAGTGCAAAAAACGGTGTTACCCCTATAGCTGAATGAACAGGCGTTCTTAACGCACATTCAATTTCTGTTAGGTATAAATTCCAATCTCGGTGATCCTCTTCCAGATAAGCTCCAATCGCATTTAATACCGTTTGAATAACCCTTTCGACAGCATTAGATTGAGGATTATAGAGAACAATTTTCACGTGTTGGATTTTATAGGCCTGAATCATTTCCATAAAGCTTTTCTAGACAAATTGTCGTTATCAGAGTGTATTATTTCGGGAACTCCAAATTTGTGAAATATTTCGTTTACTAAGAATTTCACAACATTACCTGTATTATCTTCCCTCATAGCTTTCAGAATCCTAAATTTCGTGAAGTGGTCCACAACTATGAATATGTAGCAGTTTCCACTCTTTGACCTAGGATATTTCCCTAAAAAGTCTACATACAATTTTTGAAATGGACGATCTGTTACCACTTCCTTTCCAATTTCAGGCATTAAATTACAATTTGCTGATTTTGTTTCCTTACACGTTTGGCAGGAATTAACATATTCTTTTACCTGAATGGTCATTTTGGGCCAGTAAAATTATCGTTTTATTCTTTCAAGAGTTTTTCCTATCCCACCATGAGCTGCCGTGTATTCTGAATGTGGTTTTTCTATTATTATTTCCACGAGTATTCTTCACCTCGCGTTGGGTCGCCCAATGTTTTCTTATAAACTTTGCTGTCTACTACTCTCAAGTCTGGGAGACATTTGGCATTTTCTTCTATACTTCTAATAAGATCTAAATAATCCTCACTCTCGAATTCGGTGGGTGTTCTTCGCTATCTTTACCTAACTGATATAAAACAGCTCCTATACCGTAATCAGACGCATCACAGGGTGTTTCAGAACAAGGGCAAGGTTGTTAGAGCTTTTTTAAGTTTTTCAAACGATTCAGAGTATCACTTAGTGGTGCTGTGATTTTGGCGAAGTTCCTTACGAAACGCCTATACCAACCCGCAGTTCCGAGAAAACTTCTCACTTCTCTCGTTTTTTTTAATTCTAATGTTACGAATAGCGTCAACTTTTTCAACATTCCTCCACCGATGATAAATCCCAAATATCTCAATTCCTGTAAAGGCCGTATAGGGTTTACTTTCCTCATCCAATTCAATTTCCCAAAAAGCATATTTTAGATCAACGCTGCTGATGTAATATATTTCAGTATCCCGTCGATATTATGTAGTGGATATGCATCTTTAATTGTGAGATTGTTCAGTTTCCTGGCATCAAGACAGAATAGGTTTTTACCAGGTTTGCGAACTTCGTTGTCCGATTACTCCATGCGCTCTCACTGTCTTCAATAACCTTTAACTCAAGCATTTTGTCAATCTCTTTGAATGTGATTTCCTGTACAGCCGGTGAAATAGGATAATGGCAATCTTTAACCGGTACTGCACCTTCGACTAACTTAATGGTATGTTTTTCGAGAGGAGTTTTACCTAAACCATTCTTCTCAAATGTTTTAAAAAGTCCTATTACATCATTTAATTATTCCTGTTGATCCGGTGTTAATACACGAGGTTTCAATTTATATCCTGCTATATCATTTTCTAATTCTTGTCTCTCATTTTCTATTCTCACCTCATCTGGCTTCACTATTTCAGGTATCTATCCAAAACTTCCCAAAAATCTATACCTAAATATAATTCTTGTTCCAAGTCAGAACAAAGATACAAGAACATGATATGTTCTTGATCTTTGTACTTTATGGATGTTTTTACTTTGCCTAATAATCGTTGCTGATGCCCACTGGCAGTTTTCACATTGGTCATCATTGGGTAAATTAAAAGTTCTAATTTGGCTATTAATTCTCTACAATTCCTTCTCAAAGTACTTACAGATGCTCCTGAATTTAGTAAACCCGAAATTTCAGTTCCACCTATATCTACTTTTACAAAAATTCTTTGATCTTTTACTAATTTATCACCATTCCGCATAGAATCTAAAATCATTTTTCTTAAAATACGACGCTCTTTGAACTTTTTAAAATTTTTAAAATTTTCTTAGAAACCGACCTTTTATTTGGTCCCTCTCCAAATATTTCTGACCTAGTTCTATCATAATTTTGTTGTCTGGTCTGAATGGGTAAGTAGTGTCGAATCTGGGGTATATATTTAATGATATTAACCTGTCTAAACTGTTCTAATAAAAATTCCTTTCTATTTTCAGTGCTCAATTTCTTGACGATGCAGGGACTTCCTTCTGACGTGAGTCCCCTGTCATTCCCACGCCATTCTTCCCGTTTTTCTGCTGGTATGTTGGATATTTCGGAGTAGTCACATTTGGTTTTCCGCACTTATAGCAAAAAAGCTTTCTCTGTTCCAACGGACAATCCATGAAAACATGGCCGACTGCTCTGCAATCCCAACAAATCACAGGTTGTTTTTGTTGTTGGTTTAACGGTAAGGCGTCAACTTCAACGATCTCTTGAGGTGAGAATTGGTCATTTTCCTGGCGTTCATTATCCTCGAAATAAATTTCATTTCCTTGTTTCTTGTCTCTCTCCTGAGGAAATTGCGCTCTGCCTCGTTGCACTCAATTCTCAACTGTTTTACCGAAGACACAGCTAGTGGGTAAACGATTCTGGCTAAATTTGAATTAACGTTTCCTTTCATGATTTTAATCATATCATACGGCATGGGTTGGGAGATCTTAATTTATTCATTGCGTGAAAAAACATATCAATAGTTTCATTATTTTGTTGTTTTCTTTCCACCAAGTCTCTCATCACTTCAAAATTCGAACAGGGAGTCTGATATTGTGATAACAGCTCCAGACGTAATACTGGCCATTCTGTTAAACCGTGAGTACCGTGAATACCAATCCAATACCAATCCTTAACCGAGTCCGAAACTAACAAATGAAAATCTTACTACTTCCCTATCATGTATATTATAATGAGTTTTCAAGTATTCTAAACGAAATACAAACCATCTATGCTCATTGACTTGTTACAGAAAACTAACCCCAATTTATCTATTCTTATTTGCGGGAAGCCAAAAGAATCATTACTATTAGAAATTGCATGATTATCTTTATGAACATATAAACTAGGCATTACCGAAGTGGTAGTGTAATTTGGAAAAGTTTGATTGTACAGCATTTCTATCTTGTACATAGGAATTTAAGTTTGGAGTCATGGTTCTCATGTTATTGGCCGCGGAAATACCCACACTCTCATTATTTACTATATTATTAGAATTACTTGCAATTGCAGTTTGAGTAGATGCAGTAGTGATTCTAGACAGACTCTGGATAGCTTTTGCCAAGTCTCCTACGGTCTTTCTAATTTCTGCCATTTCGTCTTGTATCATTTTCCTAACCTTGTCTTCTAGAGATCGTTGAACACTTAATGCCTCATCGTCAAACCATTTCTCTCACACCCTGTCCTATAGTTTCATTAACCTCATTTGACTCGGTCGGATTTCTTCGAAAACTTATATCCGGTGTCTGATCAGAGACAAGTTTGTTCCCTGAGCATTTCCTACAATAGTAGCAGATAAATCTATAAACTCAAACCTCACATCTAGGTTACCGTTGGTATTTGTCATATTGGAATTTTTAGGTTTCTGATATCTTCTCAGTTTAGGTTCAGTATGGATTACCGATCTATGTAGGTCGAATTCTGGTAGCCTACTTCTCTTTCTATTGAATTTCTGTCAGACTCAAAATTTTTTCTTTTTTTCTTTGTTTCTAGTCTGGTTTCTGGTCTGAAAATTCATCACCGTTAAACCTCAATCAGAATGTTTCAACTGGACGTTATGAAAAAGCCAAAAAAACTTGTATTTGTTTATATATAAAGTGTGTTTTTGAGAATAGAAACTATCAAATTAATTTAAAATATACTGCTTTTAAAACTTTTTAACTATAAGCTTATGGCTATTTTTTTTTCTTTTAGCTAATCAAATGATTGTTACTATTAATATTAATATATACTAATCCTATAAAATATACTAATACAAATAATAATCAATAACTAAAAACATAAGACGTACTGTTATTTTTGTATAAATCCTAAGTCCGATTAAAGTCAGTAAAAAATATATATAAAATAAATAATAAGTTAATAATAAATTTATGAAATATATAATTTACTGAAATTTTAATTAAATAAACTAATCTATCAATAAACTGATGTAACTAGCTTATTGCAATTAAAAGCTTTCAAAATAATTGTGCTGTAATAAAAATCAAAATAAATAATAACTACTATAATAAAAATTTTAACAAAAAAAATCTATTTGTATAATAAGGTTGATGTGATACCAGATAGTACCACATATCCACCCAAAGACCGATCCCGATCCATTATGAGTCCCTTCAATAGAATAGCTGTGAAATGTAGAGTATAGAATACAGAAAATAGAAAATACAGAAAGTACAGAAATAGTAGAGTAGAAGATAAAAGGGATAGAAATGTGACGAATCATATAGGGGGACCAGCAATGTTACCAATCCCCCTAGGGTTATACCCCTGATTCTCCCTTAAGCAGCCGATTCCCATGACGAAGCCTATGATGTCTACAAGATCTGCGTCCCGAACGTCACTCAGCCCGCCGAGGAACTGGCTACCCAGCCATTTCATCCTACGATGCTGCAATCGTGGACAATGGCACACAATGTGCTCAATAGACTCGGTCTCGTCGACGTCTCCACACATTCTACAAAAATCGGAACTGCTAGCGTCCCATCTAGACCTCATCTTCCCTATCAAACAGTGACCCGTTATGGCCCCTATCGTGATCCTCAAGCTCTTCCTATTCATGCCCAGGAGAGTGCTAGTGCCTGCATTGTTCAGTAGCGGCCATTTCGCCCTCGACACTCTACAGTCCTCTCTACTCTTCCAAGCCGAATTGGTTCTTACCAAGATCCAATCATTGATCTTCCCATAGAAGAAACTTAGTGGTGGTTTCACATAGGTTTCCCTTTCCGAGGCATTCTTTGCTGCGCCTTGCCTTGCCAGTTCATCAGCCAATTCATTGCCTGAAATATTGCAGTGGCCAGGCCCCCAGCAGAGTCTCACCATGTAGTCCTCCATCAGCTCTC
Organism: Protocalliphora azurea; assembly: GCA_932274085.1. Taxonomy (NCBI): domain Eukaryota; kingdom Metazoa; phylum Arthropoda; class Insecta; order Diptera; family Calliphoridae; genus Protocalliphora; species Protocalliphora azurea. Next base: position 103,160,026 of record OW026519.1, on the reverse strand, counting down.
TCAGTGTCTTCTTACAGGCAGCTACTAGCCTGGATCTCACCAAATGTGTACCCAAGGCCTTCAGAGCCGCCTGACTGTCCACATAGAGAGTGACCTCGGTACCTCTCGCAATGTTTTGCCTTATTATTTCTGCGGCCTTCAGGATGCCGAGAATCTCAGCCTGAAAAACGCTTCAGGGAGTCTAAAAGAGCCTTTCAAATCCGTGCCCATAATATAGACCCGCCACAGTACCTTCGTTAAACTTTGATCCGTCCGTGAACACTGCACAACCTTCATAAAGTCTCTCAGTGCCGGACCAGATCCCACTATCAGGTATCACCACGACAGGATTTACTCCAAAGTCTGATTCAGCGGCCATGTAATCTGATGCCCCTGTGGAGTTCAGATTAACCTCACCGTAGCTGATCTCGTATATGACCCTGGAGTGACCTGCTCTTGATGAGCCTAATAGTCCTAATTCTTTAAGTCTCAGCAGACTCTTTGCTGCTATACCCTTCACAAACTCTTCAATGGGTAAGAGATGAAGTATGACATCCAGAGCCGCCTGTGGTGTGCTTCTCATTGCACCTGTAATGCCAATCGAAGCACACCTCTGTGCCTTCGACAGAAGGTTCCTATTACTCTTACGTTCCAGTGCCTGCCACCAAACAGAACAACCATAAGAAAGGATTGGTCTCACCACCGAAGTGTAAATCCAATATACAACTTTTGGTTTGAGCCCCCAACTTTTACCTATGGAGTTTCTACAGGTGTAGTAGGCATTGAGGCCACGCTTGAGTCTCTCCTGAACATTCCTCTTCCAGGTCAGTTTACTATCAAGGAATACCCCCAGATATTTCGCTGAGTCTGAAAGCCTCAATTCAGTTCCACACAGTACCGGTAGTCTGAAATTCTCTACCTTGTACCTCCTAGTAAACAGAATCAACTCTGTCTTTTCCGGGTTCACTCCCAACCCCTATCAGCGGCCCACGAGGACAGCTCTGATTGTGGGAAGAAATTTTCCCTTTACCAGTATGACCACATCATCAGCATAAGCCACGATCTTCCGCCCTCTGCTGTCGAATTGACGCAAAATCACGTCGACAGCCATTAGCCACAGCAGGGATGAGAGTACTCCCCCTTGCGGAGTCCCCTTAGTCACTAGTTTTCTTAAACATACTCCACCCAAGCTTGAATTGACAATCCTGTTGCTCAGCATGAGGATTATCCATTCGATCAAGAAGTCATGTACCTTAAGATCCACCAGCGCCTGCTTGATAGCGTCAATCTTGATATTGTTGAACGCTCCCTCAATATCCAAGAACGCGGCCATGGTGTATTCCTTATACCGAAGTCCTTGTTCTATATAACCCACCACATCACTCAGCGCACTCTCCACAGATTTACCCTTCAGATAAGCATGTTGAGCACTACACATGATGCTGGAGCTACCAGAAGATCTTAAATATAGATCTATCAGTCTCTCTAAAGTCTTCAAAAGAAAAGACGATAGGCTGATAGGTCTATAGTCCTTGGGTTTCGAGTGACAGGTCCTACCACCTTTCGGTATGAATATGACCCTTACCTCTCTCCATCCCCTTGGAATATGTCTATGTACCAGACACCCCTTAAAAATCTCAACCAGTAGTAGACGAACCACCAACGGTGCATTCTGCAGCATGGCCGAAAAAATACCATCCGAGCCTGGTGACTTATAAGGCTCGAATGAATTCACCGCCCATGTGACCTTCTTCACCGTTATCAGGTCTCTTACCACTGTCCCAATTATCCCACTGGTGGACTCCGTGAAGAAGTGCTCTCCCTCACCTGATTCCTCCACCAATGGATCCCTGCAACCCGGAAAATGGGTTTCCAAAAGCACATTAAGTGACTCAGAACTAGACTCCGTCCATGAACCATCTGATCTCTGGATACTCCCAGGAACACTAGGGTCCTTTGACAGTATCTTTCTGAATCTAGAAAGTTCATTGACAGAGTCAATGGCCTCGCTGTACTTAATCCACGAGGCTCTTTTAGCTCTTTTAATGTCCTTTTTGTACTTATTGAAACACACTCTGTAGGTGCCCCAATCTTCGTCCCTACCAGACCTATGGGCTTTGTTGTACAGCCTGCCAACTGTGGTCCGCTGAGCTCTCAACTCCTCTGACCACTAGACCGGCTGTTTCCTTTTACCCGGATAGCTCACCGGGCAGTTGAGCTCATAGCTTCTGTTAATAGACCCCTTTACCTTCTCTACCACTTCGTCAAGATTTTCCCTCGACAAGAACTCCATCGGAGTTCCAGTCAATCTTGACCCCAGATCCCGCCCGAAGGCGTTCCAATCCGTCCCCCTAGGATTCCTAAAGGGTTTCCCTTCAAAACTCAGGAAGTTCAGATTAAAGGTTATTCTGCCATGGTCAGAGAAAGTGGCCACCCTCCAGTCCTCAACTAGGTCCCTAGAGTTAGTCAATGTGATGTCTATTACTGAATTCCTATCCTTCGTCCTGAACGTAGGAGTATTACCCCTATTACAGATTAAAAGATCATTCGCAATAATAAAATCAAATGTTGACTCACCTCTCCTATTGGTATCCCTGCTACCCCATTCACTGTGGTGTGCATTAGCATCGCAACCGAGCAATAGACGTACTCCATTCCATCTTGCGTGCTCGGCTAAGGCCCACACCCTGTCATCTGGTGGTTCCGAGGCCAAGGCCAGTTTACCGCCTCCCAATGCCTCTCCTTGAACGACCGTTAGATTACCATAACTGAAAGAGTTAAGAAGAATTAACTGAAGTTCATTCTTCACCAGAATACAAGTCCTCACCTTATCCTCAGTGGACGGCTTGAATAATTTGTATCCTTTGGCCCTTAAACCACAGACCTGGTTATTATTTAGCCAAGGCTCCTGGATTAGGGCCACGTCCACATTGGTCTCACTGAGGTAGGTTATTAATTCGGTCGAGGCCGCTTCACAATGGTGCAGATTTATCTGCACCATCCGCAACCTCTTTGGCTTTGTCATTTTTCGAAATTTGATGTAGCCAAGCCCGAACGTAACAACCCCCCCCCCCCCCCAATGAGTCCAATTTCTTAATAGATTCCTAATCCACTGCGAATCGGAAATCTTTTCCTTGGTTCTCTTTACAAGTCAATGAAGAGACAAGTTTCCATTGACTTGTATTGATCCCCCTATTCTGTCCTTCCAATATTCCCAGTATGACTTCCACCGGCTTAATGGGTGGTGGAATCCATACCGTGACTATTGGCCGCAGAGACAATTCCGACGCTGTTATAACCTCCAGTTGCGCATCTGGACATAGATTGCCACATCTGTCAATCGCGGCATTCAGGAATTGAAAAGTTCCTTTGTTACCGCAACCAACAGTCTTGACGCCCCTTGTCCAGTCTGCACCCATGAAGGCTATTTCACCCGGCCTGTGCCTTGCCTGGAAGATATCGTCCATAAGTTTGTCCTCAATCACCCGCCACATTTCCGTACTGATTCTCCCATCTGGATCAGCACGGTCAATGACTGCTGCTTGAAGAATGTCCGACTTGGACGAATCCTTCCCCTTTTTGGACGATGAAGGCTGTACGTCACCAGATACTACCCACTTCACTACTCCCTTATGAGAGTTTTTGAGCGGGCCACTTGGTGCCTTACCAACCTTCTTCGCAGATGGAATCTGCTGGTCATCCCCCGACCTCACTCTTTTTATGGTCCCCTTAGGAGGACCCTTAAAAGAGTCATGCGGTACATGACCTGCTTTCTTGTAGGTAGAGGGTATCTCATCTCCAGGCAGAGCTCCCCTAATTGACCTCATTTGAGATTCCTTAGCGGGGCTCGCAAGAGCTTGGTTTGCCCTCTCTACTCTCTTCTCAATGTGTTTTTTCCCATTACCAATCCTTGCTGACCTGTCACTTTCCTTGAGAGAACCTACAGGACTGCTGGATGGCTTCTGAGCACCACCATGTTTACCAGCGTCGACTTGTGGTTCTAAAGTGTTGGTAGACGCGGACTCTTTACCCTTGCGAGCAATTTCCGGACCTTCCTCTACCTCCACTTTAAAACCATCGGGATAAGACAATCCCAGGATGTCACCGATAGAGCCATAGGTCCGTTCAAACCTGTAGATGCTCTTTCGGTATTTCCTGCGAACATGATTATCCCGCCAGTCTAACAGCGATGGGTCCTTCTTAGCCAACTTATTTAGTGCAGCTATAGAGGCCCTAACATCGTTCTTCGCCTTTTCAAATCTCGTTCGACTGTCGGTTGCGGCCTGCTCATCCATTGGATATGCTACCGCTTCCTGCCGAACAATAGGTTTGGCCATAGGCCTTGACATGCCTGATGCCCCCGTCGAGCTCACCTGCTTCATACCCGGTGTTGACGCAGTGACTGCAGTTCCGCTTTCCTTGCCCCGATCAAGAGCAGAGACAACTGTTGTCTCATGTTCTTCATCGGATCCAAGAGACAGGTCCTCCAGTCCCTCCGTCGCACCAAATCCTACAGGGTCCTCCGCCGAGTCCAGCAGACTGTCCTCCTCCGTCAGTTTGGTCATTAGTTGTCCGTGTTGTATGAGGATGTTCGTGTGCAGTCTTAGCAAGTCCATGTCATCGTCCCCATCCTCATTTTTCCCCCCTTTCCCGTCGTCGTCCTTGTTTTCCCCTACCTCGACCCTACCCCTAGCTCTTATGTCAGCGTCCATCCCTTCCACTTCTCTAACGCAGTCTCCTTTGTCCATTGTCCCTTTGTCTCATTCATCCTTTAACCTACTTGTTTCTATATATTTTCCTTCAATTTTGTCCCATAATTATTTTGCAATTTTAACTAAATTCTTTTCATTCTATTTTCTTTTTATTGGCAAAAGGATGGTAAAAGTACTAAGCAGGATATGCGGTTGCATATTCAGAAGCCCTCTCCCAAAGGAAAGCTAAGGTTTAAGTGTGCTTCAATCAAAACAAAAGTCGTTGTCCTAGTATTCCACATGATATTCACTCAGAACTATCAAATAACTGTAAATGAGTTACTCTGATACGACAGACCTCAAGCACTAGTCTTGAGTGGCTACCAAAATAGTTCCCTCTGTTTCCAACTAGAAAACAACAACAAAAATTAGCTAATCTCTATGCAATAAGTAGACATTAAATACTAATAAGGTCCTCCTTTAAAAATAACTCACTACTTGTACATCTGACTTCCAAAATCAACTTTTGAACGGCTACAAGTAATTTCCGAGAATTTACTCGTATAAAAATGAACTGTTTGGTTTATTGCAAATTTTTAATGGTCTATTTTCTTGTGTCTAGATTTAATACACATATAGGCATTGTGCCATATTTTTCATTTTTTTTTTTTTTTTTTTGTTTGGGCGCCATATTGTTACGAGTCCTCAATTTAGCAATAGAATGACCAAAACTCTATTAAAGGAAGTTCAAAGTTATTTTAAATAAAATGCAGACAAACTCAAATTCACATTTTATTAATATTATTTAAGTAAAATTTGTCTTCTTCTTGTCAATTTCTTTTATATATATATATTTATGATAACTTTAAAAATAATCTTAATATAAATCTTAATTGAATCACTGGTTTTCAGGTGAATTTTTAATCACAAAACAAAATTTCTTATAATTATTCAAATACTTTATATCGTTACTAATATAAATGATCTTAACTAAAAAAAAAAAAAAAAGGAAACCAAATTATCTGAGACTCACAATAACTTATAGTGCGTTTCTACACACCACCGGATATGATTATTTTTATATATATTATTTTTATATATATTATTTTTTCCTATCCTCGGACCTATTCATACAATAATTTACAGTATTTAAATTATTTAATATTTTATTTTTTCAGTTCAAAATTTTATTTATTTTATCCCCTTTTGATTGCCTAGATTTGAGAGAGCTCTCTAAAACCTACAGGAATTTATGTCACGGCCTACACGAAGTAAAACTAAATATTGTATCAAAATTTCCTAGGAATAAAAAAATCTTCTAATACTCTGATAATTAAATCTATGCTTCAAAATAATTTTATATATAAAAAAGTGATTTGACAAAAAGAAAATACACTTATACAATACATACATATAACAAAAAAATTCTTAAAATCTATTCTCAATACTACAACTAAAACTATACTAAAAGATGTAATTTCCTATTGCTATCCTGTTGTGTTGCTATTGACTGTTTTATTTCTTTCAAATTTTTGAACGTGTAATTAAGCCTGTAGCACTTCAAATGACCTTCTCACTTATATTGAAATGTTCAAAATGGTTACCTCTGTAGTGCGATTCAGTAACTTATTTTAACGATAATCGAATCGTTAAAATTAGTAAACAACAAAATTGTCGATTCAGTTATTCTCTAACACTTTTAACGATATTTGTTTGCGTCAACTTAAAGACAAAAATTTTTGTGTTGTTAATATATTGACAAAAATTAGTTAAAAAGTCAACCCAATGATTCAGTCGTTGTTTTGTGGTTGTAGTCTGTGCTTCCACGTTATAGATGGTGCTTCTACGTTTCCGAATCTTCTTTTAGGAGTAGTGGTCATTTTGAAGAAAACCATTAACAGAAACACATCTTAATCAATATCAAATGCATAATTTAATCAATCACGGTCTTAAAATTGTTAAACAAACTTCGATTTGTTTCAAATTTATTTGTTTTTCTTTTTTATTTGGTTTTGAACCTTACTTTTATTTCGGCATTTCCTTGTGGAGAACTGCCACACGAAATAATAGTTATATACAATCGTTTAAGAGTACTTAGCGAATCACACAATCGTTACTGCAAACAACAAAAGCTATTGACAAGTTTAGCGATTGTCGAATCGTTAAAAGTTACTGAATCGCACTACTGGAGTATTTGGATATGGAGAATTATATTTTTAGTTTTATAACCTTCTCTACAAATTGCCATATACTCCAGATCTTTCTTTTTTATCACTATGTATTTTATTTTATGTTTTATTCCAAAGACTGTGAGTTTAGTGTTTTCACCTAGACACAATTTCTATTGTACCACAATTTTATTTTTTTACTTTATTTAATTTATTTTATAGTGACTCCGCACTAATTATTATGGCTTCACTCTATCACGTTCAAAACTTGTCTGCCTAACCTACCAAACCATCCTGCACTTCTTGGATCGCTTAGCATTCCAGTTTAGCCATCTTTATTAAAGTTTCCCTCGGAATCTGACTTTTACCTACATCCCTTTCCAATTTGCAAATCCAAAAATTTCTATATATTCATCTTTTATTCAATAGCTACACTAAAATCTATCCTCTTCTAATTAAAAATTTTACTCTAACACCATCTGTCCCTTTTCCTTTCTTGAATGTAATGATTTGCGTTCCACAACTAACATTAAACATAACATCTTTTCAAGTCAAAAGGAAATTTGTTTCATTCATTAAAAACTTACTATAGAAACTTACTATAGAAATTCGTTCATACAACAATTCACAATAGTACTATTATCTGGCCAACATACATAACGTTTATCAACACTGAACATCAATCATATGTTTATGTTCTTACTTAATAAAAAAATCAACACGCTGCAGGTACCGTAAGTATCGCTCCATATATTTTAATAAAATTAACATGTTGATTTGTTGTTCTATTTCTTTCCTGGTAAAAACGGCGGGCTTAACTGCGATCCGTATGTTCGGACGGTCGCACGAACAAGGTTTACCTCCCGTGGCTGATGGTTTACTGTGGATAGGCTATCCCCACTGCACACCAAGTAGACCATCTCGAACTAAGGCAAACAACTTAATGTGGTAAATAATGGAGGCACAGCAAAATCTATCGCTGGCCACGACGGATAGTGCTCCCCAAAAATCTAAATCCTAGAACCTGCAAAATTTTCCTTCCGCCCCCTTACCAACGCAACAAAATTGTGTAGTAAACAGCTGTGCATTTATGTAGATGTGTAAAAGCTAAGTTTAGTGATCATAGTATATAGTACTAAAAAGGCACAGGGTTGTATTTTCATTGATAAAAAAATATTTAAAATTTTAAAATCGAATAAAAATAACAACAATGAATGAAATAAAATTAGGTTACTGAAATTGCTGACAGCCTGGTAGAATAGGGGAAATTAGGCAAAACAATGAAGATGAAGATAGAGGCTAATCAAAATTTATGTATTATGAAATAATAAAATAAAAGTTATTTAAATTTGTCATTACCATATTTGGTAAAGAGACAAAATTGAGATGAGGAACATAAACAAAGTTTATTTGGTGCTGTGAAGTTACTTGGCTGTGAGAATTTAAAAAAAGAAGTTTATAGACATAGAATCTGAGTGGAAAAAAATTAGTTTTTTTAATCTCTTTTAATTTTTTTTATTAATCTAAATAAAACAGACGGAAATAAAACGTAAATTTTTTTAGGGATAGAAAAGAAATAGTATAAAAAAGTGTAAAAAATAAGGTGGATATTATTACATAGCATTAAAAAGAGATTTTGATGCTGCTGCAAGAAGCTCCAGAACCGACAACCAACCAGCCGCCAAGCGACCAACACCTACAGAAGATAGTGATACTGATACAATTCCTGAGCAAGATCCTACATTCATTGAGAAACCTAATCATAGTAATAATCGTAATACTAATATGGATGTTGATCAAGAAAATATTCATCAACAAAGTGGTTCAGGTCGTGGCCCGAATACGGGCGCAAGATCGGGTGCAAGTGGAGATTCCCCTACTGCGGTTATCACATGGATAAGACCAAGTACACCATGTTCTAATAATTATATTCATTTTTCAAAATCAAAAATATTAATTAGTTATGGTTATAGTACTGAAAATATTCAAACTAGTGATACAATTGATCAAATAACTACCGCTTTTGCTTTAATACCTGTTGATTGTATACCTTTTTATTTAAGTGAAGCAGAATATGATATGTTACAACAGCAGAGGTCATAAAAGTAACTTGTCAAGTTACTCCTTTAGGAACTCGAACAGCATTTGATGTTGGATCCACAGTTACCGCAACATCTGAATATGTTCCAATTGGTCTTGTTGCTGAAAGTTTAAATAAAAAATTTTATGGAAAAAATGTTAAATATACTTCAAGTGGAACTGATCCAATGAAAGTTACAGGTTTAGAAACAATTAGTGTTAAAGAAATATATGGAAAATATTATAAACATATACCATTTAATGCTTTATGTGTACCTACACCTATAGAACAATGCATGGAATAGAGAAAAAACACCAGATGCAAATAAATATCCTGATTATATTATACATGATAAAGGTAGTGTAAGTATGGATGAAAAAGTTCATCAATTTATATTAAATCAAGCTTTTGGAATACCAATAGCCAATTATGAATATAAACCTAAAAGTGGTTTTATCAAAAGAGGAAAAGAACATTTTGTACCTTATACACGTCAAAAATATAAAGTTCATTCTACAATGACTAGACCACATAGTCATGTTTTACAATTTTTTAAAGCTGGAAATAAACCAATTTCTGGTGATATTGGTTTAGGTAAAACAGCAACTACTCCTATTGTTATTAATAATATTAATGATGTATACGCAAGAACAATTGAATCTTATGGAACATATCATCCTATAAAGGGAGGATTTGGTTATGATACACAGCCTCAATTACATGTTGGACTTGTTACGACTCCACAATTAAAACCTACAGATAACTCAATTAGTTATTTAAATAGTGCTTGTTATTGGAAAGTTGAATGTTCAATCGAAATAAAATGTAATATAACTTCTGCATTTGGTAAAGGATTTAGTGTCAGTTGGCCCTTAGAAGCTACGTTTTGTGCTAATTATGATCGTGCTTATACTGATGGCCAAACTTTATTTGGTGTAACTGATGATGATAATGGAAGAGTTTCAACTATTATAAATGAAGAAGAAGATAATGATTATGAAGTTATTAAAAGAACAAAAACATTAAATATATAATTTTTTATAACATTATTTTATTATATTATATTTTACAAATAAAGAATAACATGCTAATGGATTTGGTTTTTTTTATAATTTTTAAATTTTTTATATGATCTCCATTTATAAGTAAACATTCTTGATCTAAAAGCACTCTCATTTGGAAAAACATCATTATTTGATAAGACTATAACAGGTATTCTCATTATAACAGCATCATTAGAATATTTTACTTTCGCAGCAACAGTGTCTCCACCAAATAGCATTTTTAAAGTTTCCGTATCAGTTGCTTCCAATAAGGGTTCATTCCATAAAATGATTCTTTTATCTACACAATCCATTAAGGGAAATGAACAATATCTGTTAAAGTTGCCAACCTGCCCAAAATTTAAACAAAAGTGAATAAATGAATCAAAAAAAAATTTTTTACCAGCATTAGGTGGAGATAGTATAAACATTGTGTTTTTTTAGGAATATTTTTATCAATAACATTACATAAATCTGTTAGAAATTTTAAAATTTTTTCATCAGTATTATAAAATTGAAATTTTAACAAATCCTCCAATATTTCAACTGATTCGTTTATATTATAATAATAATTATACAAATTTCCAATAGGAGCGTTAAATACTAATTTTTGTGGTTCAATTGATTTTAAATATATACATAATTCTTTAAAATTTAAATTATTGATATAATTTTTTATAATTCTAATACAATTTTTTATTAAAGTACTATTTATATCAAAAGATTTAAATTCTGACGATAACCACATTGAAGTATTTAATAAATGATGTGTTGGAGCAGTAGGGTGGTCTTTAAAAAAATCAATTATTTTGTCTCCCTTTCCTCTCTTTTTATACCCGGTATGTATTTGATTGGTCACAGCCGATAATAGTTTCATAACCAATTGATGATTGGGATCCAAAGGTGACTGGATGAGAAAAGTTGAACGATAATTCGCTTCCTTCCACCAATCGCTCTTCGGCTTTTTTGAGATCTTCGAAAAATCGTAAACATATAGTTTCACTACTTGGTAGCCACGTTCTCCTGGCGATGTTATAGTAGAGATATTTCCTGGAATCCTTCTGGAGATAGATTGACAAATTATCCCAGTGTTGGATCGTGAATTTCCAACTTGGAAAGACTCTTCGAAAATATCTTCTATTGACTTGTCTTGGTAAGTATTGGATGAAAGTCATCGGCAGGAGTTATTGGAGTAGGTACAATCGTGGACGATGTGGATGTGGTTTCCATGATACGAGATGATGAAGATGGCCCCATAAAATTTTCTGCATATTTGTTCGATTTGAAGTTTCCAAAGTCATCTCCTGCTCCAAATACATCGTGGATCATTCGCTGTTTAAGAGAATATTCACTAAAACCTTGAGTGAACACTTCCCTAACTCTTTTGTTTTGCTACTAATGATTTCCTTTTAAAGTCGGTGAAATCTCAAATCAAAACCATATTTAATAGATAAACCAGTTATTCCAGCTAATTCTGCTAAAGATCCGTTTTTCTGATAATCACTTATAAAAGATTTGATTGCTACAAGATCAGCTTCTCTAATTTCTTCTTTTCTTGCTGCTAATTCATATTGTAAATCATGAATATATACATCAAAATCAACTTCATCTTCTTTATATATAGTATTACCCGGTCCTAAATAATTATGTCCAGGAAAAGTATAACCGTCACGAAATAGCTTTAACTCCATACTAATTTTTTTCAGCAATAAATTAAATATAAATACATTTTAAAATAACAACATTCTTTTAGCTTTTAGCAACATTGTATTCAATAATATTTTAAACGTGTTTGATATCATGCAACCTCGTGATCATACAACGTGATTAATAACCTGTATTTAATATTTTTTTTTTTTTTTTTTTGCGCAGTAAAAATAATAAAACATTATGACGACGACGACGTCTTGATCAAACGTCGGCAGCGAAAGGGCAGCGCAGCAATTTTCCAATTCATGACTTAGCTTAATCATGACCTACGGCCGATAGCTGCCGAATGTTAAAAGTTATTAATGTTTTACAATTCAAAATTCTTTTAAGAATTTTGTTTTTTTAACGTTAATAAGTTTCAACTATTGATAGAGAGGTTTAAAATTTAATTAATATCATTGTGGTTTTGTCGTTTTTTTTTTTTTTTTTGCTTTTGCCATAGCTGGCTATTGTCCTGTCCAACAAGGAGAAAATTCCCTATAAGGGAGACATAGCCAGGTAACACTTTCTTGTTATATTTCGAATAAATTCCGTGACCAAAAAGGATTCGGTCAAGGAAACTGATATTTAAGTGACTTGGCAAGTAACATATTTAAAGAAATATATACAAACCAAAACCAAGTTCTTATATAAAAAAAAATAAAAAAGCATTAAGTGTTATAAATTTATTAAAGATTTAAAATCTAAGAAAAATAACACATGATTTATTAAGGCTATTGGCTTGGATTTTTATACAATATTAATAGTTCAGTTATATATATATATATATATATATATAAAAGACACAAGGAATATTTAATTTATATATTGAATTTAAATTATTAATACTAATAGTGAATTTAAATTATAAAAAAATATGTATACATACATAAGATAAATTTAAGAATAGTTTTGTGGATTTGTGAAAAAATTGTTTCCTACGTGATTGTTTGTATCGATGTCTATGTGTTAGTTTTTTTTTATAAGAAAAGAAAAAAACAGCCTGAAAAAAAAGGAATTTGTATATATATATATATATATATATATATATATATATATATATATATATATAAGTAAAAAAGAGGATATTAAGATACTTACCAATTTAGTGCTCAAATTAGGAGCGGAAAGTGTCGTTAGAAGTAGAAGAAAACATTATAGTACAGTCAGCTTCAAGGAGCTCCTTTAAGTGTGAAGTTAAAACTAATATCCTATATTGGAAGATAGGTTGTTGATTTGAAAGAGAAAATATTTTAATGAAACTATTGTTTTTTTAGATAAAAAGATATATATATATATTCAAATAAATAGGAAAAACATTATATATAATAAAAATTATAAAAAAAAAGGAACGGCTGGAAAAAAATATATAAAACAATATAAAGAAATAGAAAAAAAGGTTATTGAATTACTAGTTAAATAAAAAAAAATTTTATTTGTTAGTATTATTTTTAGTATTATTAATTTCTATTATTATTATTCTTACCTTTTCATTTAGTTTTTTTTTTTTTTTTTTTTAATTTAAATAAATGATGTTTTTTGTTTGAATTGTTATATATAAAAAATATGGCTTAATTATTTAAGGTAAAGGTGATGATAGACCGGTAAGTGAAGGAGAGGTCAAGTGAGATTTGGGGTCGCTGAAGAAAATTTAAGTGGACATTTTCGCGACTAGGTTAGGAGGGCAGCTAATAAGACTAACACCAGTCTCACACCATCGGGTTGTGCTTTGTAAGTTGTTCTTGATATTTTAGTTTCCTTGTGTTCGGGCACGCGTCAGACGAGAAGGGTTGGCAAGCTAGTCGGAAACCTCGCTTGTTCAACCGATCCGTAACAAATTAGCAATAATATTTCCATCAGTGGCATATTATTTTAGCGAATCGAGTGATTCTAGTGAGAGTGGTGTTGGCGACACACGTACAAATATGTTGCGGATTTTTTTTTTTTATATTTATAGTTTTGTCAACGCACTTCTCTTACCGATTACACTTTACCGATTGTCTGTGTTTGACATAGCTCAGTGTGGAGTTGCATTGCAACCGGGTGCCGTGACCCATAGAACGGAAGGAGTTTTAGATAGGCTCCGCTCCTTACCAAGGGGGAGGTCATGTCCAAATACATGATTTCAAATTGGTAACTCAAGGATGACCTTGGTCAGACTTGGGGGCGTTGGTGGACGCATTGTATTCACCCTGTGCGAAGAGCACCGTGAGGTTGGGTCCACATGGACGGGTACTCACGTTAAAACCTTCGACGTTGTCTGTGTTTGACATTAATGACATTTGTAAATGCGTTAAAAAAACACAAAAAAAACACACGTTTTTGCTCACAAAAAACCGACACATGCCTTACAAAAACGAAAAATAAGTTTTTGAACTCATTTAACAAAAATTTTGAGTGACATGGGTTATATAAACAGGCCATAAACTTTAGAGCTACCGTCCTGTTACGGTCGCCGAAATGTTGGGTAACAAAATTAATTTATTTTTTAATTAAGTTAAGCATAACGCGATATTTATTTTGGTTTGATGTTTAATTATTGATTGTTCGACAACTGATTTAAAAATTATTACAATGTTAATTTGTACCACAAAAGAATTTAAAATATGAAAATAACAAATATGTGACCCGTTATAAAAGACTAACAAAAAACGAATGACTTTAAAAATGTAATTGTTATGTACAAAGGGTTTCACATTACTTTCCTATAAAAATAGTGATCAAGTGCGAATGTGACACAAAAGAAAATATAAAAGAATTTCCACAAACAACTTTAACTGTTGAAATTATTAAAAACAAAATTAGGGTCGCATCTAAATTTAATTAAATAACTATATTTTAATAAAAGAATAAAAAAAATAAAAAAATAAAGTTTTGGCTGCGATCTTATCCGACAGTAGGTATATAAAAAGTAAATTTTATTTAAGTAATACAAATATTATTTTTGATTATTGGGTTTTTATAATTAACGCATTACGGTAAATCAATTTTTATTTTCTAATATTACTAGTACACATTAAACCAAAATTACTTCACAATTACCACTGCTGTAATTGTGACCAATCCATAAATAATGAAATTTACAAATTCAAATATTAAATTACAAATGTACCTTAAAAATGTAAAAACCAATTAGATTATTACTATAACTCTGCTAAGTATGTAGGAGATGATGTCTGAATGTCTGATAGATTTATTGATTGATTGATTTATTTAATGTCGATATGACATTTGGCTTGTTTCGAATTATTTACTTAATTAAGCGAGACATATACGTACATATATTTCTTCCGTATGTTTATTATATGTATGTTTGCTTGTATGTATATTTAAATGATTCATTAGAGACTCGCACAAGTTAACATTATGACATTCATTGACATAAAAGGCTTTTATAAATAAATGCTCTTGCTGATAGTCATCGTTCTGGTCAATTAGATTTTATTTCCAAGTTGCCAAAAGCACTTTCAAGTGATGAAATTAGTTTATCGTTATTTTCAATCTTTGACAATTTCGATGTTCTCTTGTTAACCTGTTCCAAAGCCCACTGTGCCATTTTAAGGGCTTCTTTGCGTTTAGATCCAAGTGCCCTGGAATTAGCTATGCTACTGCAACACTTTTTAATTATAAAAAAGAAAACTAAATTCAGATTACGTTTAACAAAATACCGAATTAATATTCTTACTTACCAAATATAAACCGTAAAGTGCACGCAAATTGTTTGGATTAAGTTTGTAAGCCTGTGAATAGTATGTACGAGCCACTTCAATGTTCTCCATGCCACCCTATAATAATCATTACAATTGTAATTTTAAGAATTTGTCTAAAAATAAATAATAAAATAAAATTAAAAATACCTTAATACCCTAACTTTTAATATTTCATGCCAACATTTATCGAATAAAGCTGTTGTGAATGAAAATTTGTAAGTCGTTTTTTTGCCTTAATTTTACTAAAACATTTTGCGTTTAGGAGAAACAAAAAGTATAATTTTCTTTTGTGTCAATTTTATTTTGTATTATAAGACGACATAGAACAATTGAAGAATCTAACAAAACAGCTCCTTGACCAAAGTAATAAACATCGTAACAATTTCCATGGAAGTCCCACAAATTATCACTAAAAGCGGTCGATCAATAAAAACTGAAGATAGTATTTAAGTATTTTTAAGTAGACAGGTTTAAGAATGAACAATTTGACGCCATTAGCGTAAGAAAAACTTCTTTGGAAGTTAGATGTAATGAATCCTAATGTTGTACAAAACATATGGAAAAAAAGGAATGATTTCGCAAAAGATCACTTGGATTGGGTTTGGCCGCAAGGTGAGAAACGTTCTATGTTCCTATGAGTAGGAGATAAATTTGCTTTTTTTTTCTTTTTGTTCTCCTGAAAAGTATAAATAAACACATAGAACTTTTGGTCAGCGCAACGATGATATGATATTTCATTTCATTTTTCTAAGCTGCATTGAACCTATAAAAATTTGGCTTCCGATTGAAAACGTACACAATTTTCTAATTATGATAAAAAATGGCAACATATAACATTAAACATGAGCTAAAAGAACTTTAAAATTGTTTAAGATTAACAGTTAAGCCCCACTATTTGACGCCATTAGCGCAAGAAAAACTTCTTTGGAAGTTAGATGTAATGAATCCTAATGTTGTACAAAACATATGGAAAAAAAGGAATGATTTCGCAAAAGATCACTTGGATTGGGTTTGGCCGCAAGGTGAGAAACGTTCTATGTTCCTATGAGTAGGAGATAAATTTGCTTTTTTTTTTCTTTTTGTTCTCCTGAAAAGTATAAATAAACACATAGAACTTTTGGTCAGCGCAACGATGATATGATATTTCATTTCATTTTTCTAAGCTGCATTGAACCTATAAAAATTTGGCTTCCGATTGAAAACGTACACAATTTTCTAATTATGATAAAAAATGGCAACATATAACATTAAACATGAGCTAAAAGAACTTTAAAATTGTTTAAGATTAACAGTTAAGCCCCACTATTTGATACTCGAGCTGCAAATGATTTTTGGAGAGGGTTTTATATGGGACCTGTGGCTAATTGTGGACAAATTATTTTTGTAAGTGAGATTTATATTTCCATAACACATACGTATGCGTAAAATTATGTTGATACCAACACTTATATGATATTCATGCACCTTATGGGCGCTATAGTCAATTACATGGTGCTACAAAATAAAAACAATCAATACACTTGAATTGTAACATAGAATATTTAATAGGTATGGGTGAGTAGATTATTACACCGTTTTTAAATTGTTCAATATACCGGGAGTTATTTTTCAAAAAATCGAAAAATTAAAAATTTTTATCTCGAATACCAGTTATTTAATTTAAGTTTTTAAACGGATCTTAACTTTTTTAAAAAGTAAATACATATTTGTATTCATAGCAAAACTGTGTAAGATACTAAGGGAAAAAAACTCAATTTTTTATTTTTATTCGTATTTTTTGAACCTTTCATCCATTTTTAACACACACCTTAAAGAGCAAAAGGTTTTTAAAATGGCATTAAAGTTGTACAACATATTATCTTAACTTTATAACTTGTATGATGCCAAATAATGGCAACAATAAATACAATTTTAAAACATGTAAAATAATAGTTTTTTTATGAATTTTATAACTTTGACAAAAGTGATATGTTCTACAATTCTAATCCAACTTTATTAAGATATGGCTCATTTCATTTCTAATAAAGTATAGCCAGCCTGTTTATGAAATCCTCAACGGAATTGGATTGGAAATGAAATTTCAATCCAATTTAAACTTGAAATGGGTTCATGAAAACGTAACGAAAACAATTTGTTAAAGGATTGATATTTTCGCTCTAAATTACATTTGTATGTTCTTAAATAAACAATGAACGATTTTAATTAAGCATTGTTTTGAAATTCCCCTTATAAACTAGGGACGTAAATATTTAAATTTTCAAATCCAATTATTGGATTTCATAATCAGAAAACGAAACCCAAATTATTAGTTTTGTTGAGAAAATGTTGTAAAACCAATCCGTGTTGGATCCTATAAACAGGCTGAGTAATAGGAAAAAAAATATATTTTCTAATAAAGTCTGGGACAAAATTGGCTTAAAGTTTTGCTGTGATCACAAATGTAAATTTACTTTTTTCTATGATGTCATTTAAAACACCTTCATTTTGTGATGGTTCACCACAGGTGTAAAGATATATATAATAGGTGTTGCCAGTTGTCGAAATGATATTATACGAGTAGATGGTAACTGAAAACTATCAAATTCAGTTGCCTATAGGCAACTACAAAATTCTGGTTGCTGAAAATTTTTTAAAACAAAAAATTTTAAAAATACATAAATATTTTTTATCAAAGTATATAGTAATAATTTGAGCATTTAGTAGGTCATGTAGCAATTGGATATATTAAAAAAAAACTTGGATTCACTCAAAAGCTAAGAAATTAGATGCAACACGAACATTAATCCAGGAGGCATTTAAAATTAAATTTGTCGGAAATGCAGATTCGATATCACAAACAACGTTGTTTCCGTGAGAAACAAAAAGAAAAATTCACACCAAAGCGGAATATCCTTGGCACTAAGATAATTTTCTGTATTTATTGAGTTCCGAAGAATGTCATATACTATGAGTTGTTAAAACCTGTTCAAATGACCACGAAAGATCTGTAACAAACGAAATTGATCCTTTTTAAGAGCGTTGAATGAAAAAGAGAATAATTCACTTATATTTTTGTTGATTTTTTTTTACATTGCTTAATTGTTTATTTACATTTATTTCAGTTGATGAATTTTCAAAATAGTACTTTCGATAACTTTTTGGCATCTGAAAGAAAGTTGCATTCATAATATAAATTTACATGTAGGTTGCATTGCCAGTAGGCAACTCAACTAAAGTTCAGTTGCCATACATAATCAACCCATAAGTTTGTCATTCCGTTTTTAATTTCTACAACTAAAACCCCAAAAAGGTTATATTTTCTGTATCCTTATTGATAGGGAAGTCTGTCTGTTGAAATCAGTTTTTAGAAAGCCCCAGTTATCAGTTATATGTTTTATACATCAAATTATCGGGAATATTTCTTACAATGACACTAGTAAAAATCAACAAAATCGGTCTATTAGTGGCCGAGAGGCCTCTAAAACGTATTTGTTTTTGACTTTTCTAAGCCCCTATATTAGCTAGCGTTTTTGCACAGAAAATTCGGAATCTTTTTTTTTTTGGAATGTTTTTGCGGAAGTAATGAACAAAATCGGTTCATTACTAACTGAGATATCGGTCGAAACGCATTTTTGAAATTTGTGAATCTTTTATATAAGCTTCAAAATTCGCTTTTGTACAAATCTGTTGTAAATATTTTTCTAAAATTTCAGTTTTTTTAATTATTTTTATCGGTCCATAAACAATCGTGTTTAGGATTTACTATATCAACGATACTCCCACATAAAATAGTAATATAAACAAACATACGCATATACATAAACTCTTTACTTTCAATTCTTCACTTTTGCTTACAAACAAAAATACTTAAAATAAACGTTGTCAATAAAATTAAAACAAACACATACACATGAATGCATACACTTGAAATTAATAATTTCTTTTGTTTCCGATCAATACAAACATTCATACATTCATTTTTCTAAACTATTTAAGTTCTTTTGGTGCTTGACAAAAAAAAATATCAATTTCTTTAGAATGCTTAGCTATCAAAGATTTTGTACTTAATTTTGGCCAATGAACCCCTAAAAACAATAATGTACAAAATCATTTCGAAATACTTCTTAAGAATTTATGATTGAATTTTTGTTTGTATTAAGAACTTTGTAAACTCAATTGTATTAAGAAATTTATAAAATAGATTTATTCCTATTCGTGGAGTCAATAAAAAACAATAAATAAAAACAAAATTATTGTTTTTTATAAAAAATAAAAAATCGAATTTATTTCTGGCGAAGAGGATGGGATTTCGCGGAAAAAATATCCTTAAAATATTAGCACTATTTTTTTATATCAATAATTAACGCGGTGACTAATTTTTTTCTCCTGAAAATATTAAGGAGCTATTTGAAATATATATATATATATATATATATATATATATATATATATTCGAATGACTGAATGATAAAAAATAAACAAAACAAAAAAAATTTTAAATTTAAGTGCCAACAAATTAAAAGTGACTGGAGAAAAAAAAGCTTTATAAATTTTATGAGTAAAATCCTTATAAACTGAAAGTGATCAAAGTTATTCAACAAAATTTGTAATGAACCACGGAAACTCTAAAAAGTGAATCAAAGATAAAACTACCTGAACTGAAACAACACCCTTCAACAAGAGACAACATGCTTCAACAAGAGACAACATCCCTCAACAAGAGATAATACTCTTCATCAAGAGGGGCAACACCCTTCAACAAGACCAACAAAATTTTTAATGTAAGTTAAACATATATATGTACCTAATTTTTTTTATGACTAGTATTGATATAATTTGAATATTCGATATTTTTGAAATTATTATATAAAAATATATAATATAAACATAAAAAGAGAGAAAAGTGATTTTTTTGTTTTGCTGTTATTTCAAGTCTCAATTTCCGATAAACATATATTTTTTCTTTTAATCATGGCACAAGCACCCTCTATTACACTTGACCCAATTAAATACCTCAAAACTTTGCCCGAGTTTAACGGGAATAGAGATGACTTATACAATTTCATTACCTTAGTAGAATGGGTACACCATATACTGACACAGTACGACGCAACGTCCCAATTGATTTTTTCGGACATCATTAAAAGCAGATTACAGAATAAAGCAAGGAAAGTCATAGAAATAAACTTTTATATCAGATCGTGGGCAGAAATCAAATATGTTTTGATTAATAATTTCGGTGAAAAGCTTAGCTTGGAAGAGTTATACGATCACATGAGATCAGTGGTATTTTAGACAAACACATCTGACTTTTGTAATGAAATTAAAGATAAGTTAAGGAGGTTTAATAATAAAACAAATCTCATAATGGGAGAAAACCCAGTAGTGCGATTCAGTAACTTTTAACGATTCGACAATCGCAAAACTTGTCAATATCAATTGTTGTTTGCAGTAACGATTGTGTGATTCACTAAGTACCCTTAAACGATTGTATATAACTATTATTTCTTGTGGCAGCTCTCCACAAGGAAATGCCGAAATAAAAGTAAGGTTCAAAACCAAATAAAAAAGAAAAATAAATAAATTTGAAACAAATCGAAGTTTGTTTAACAATTTTAAGACCTTGATTGATTAAATTATGTATTTGATATTGATTAAGATGTGTTTCTGTTAATGGTTTTCTTCAAAATGGCCACTACTCCTAAAAGAATATTCGGAAACGTAGAAGCACCATCTATAATGTGGAAGCACAGACTACAACCACAAAACAACGACTGAATCATTGGGTTGACTTTTTGGCTAATTTTTGTCAATATATTGTCAATTTTTGTCTTTAAGTTAACGCAAACAAATATCGTTAAAAGTGTTAGAGAATAACTAAATCGACAATTTTATTGTTTACTAATTTTAACGATTCGATTATCGTTAAAATAAGTTACTGAATCGCACTACAGGCACGGAAATCTTAGCTAAAAACAATGAGATCCGCCCTAAATATCTTCAAGGAAAAAATTCCATATTGGCTTGCAGGAATCCAGATAGTTCAGAGGAAGCAATGGAGATACTATTCAAATCAGGCTTATCAACAAGGAACATACTCAAAACCCCAATATAGAACTAATTTTAACCAAAATCACTACCAAAATAACCATCAAGGATCATACACAAGTCCTCAACATAATACCAATTCTAAATATAACCAATATCAAAATAGTCAACAAAGACTAAACAGAAATCCACAATATAGACCTAATTATAATTCTAACCAACAGAGGAACACTTATAATAGACCAAACTCAGACACAAATTGCCAACGACGTGATCAACCAGAGCCTATGGATGTGAATACTATTCAAAAGATTCTTGAAAATCAAACATGTCAAAATTTTCACTTTCCAGCCTCGCAGAACAACTACCACATATAACCATAAAAAATAAATTAGGGTATTTAAGGTTTTTAATCGATACAGGAGCTTTCCATTCAATTATTAATCCGGGTATATGCCACCCAAAATAGAATGTCCCTATATAAGAAACGAACATTAAAACTTTACAACATTGAATTAAAATAAATCAAAAAGTTCGCATCCCTCTTTTTGAGGAACTTGGCGATCAAAATGAATTAGTAGAATAAATTTGAAAGACGACGAAATAAGTATAGGAGAAAGAAAGGTGCCATTAAAACTTGGTCGACCCCAGGTAGAATATTACTTCGAAAAACAAGGGTTATACCAGGTTGAATTACGGGTAATTCAACCTGGTATGAATTACCCGTTGAATGTAAGGAGGGATTAGTATATAAGAATCAAGCAGCGTCATTTGGTAGATAGATAGATAGATAGATAGAGAAGGTAGATGTGATACCAGACAGTACCACATCTCCACCCAGAGACCGATCCCGGTCCATTGTGAGTCCCTTCAACAGAACAGTTGTGAAATAAGGGTATAGAATATAGAAATAAGAAATAAGGGTATAGAATATATAAAATTGAAAATACAGAGTACAGAAAAACTAAAGTGAAAGGTAAAAAGAGAAACCCCCTAGGGTTAAACCCTTGATTCTCCCTCAAGCAGCTAATTCCCATGACGAAGCCTATGACGTCAACAAGATCTACACTCCGAACGTCACCTAGCCCGTCGAGGAACTGTCTACCCAGCCACTTCATCCTACGATGCTGTAATTGCGGACAATGGCACACAATGTGTTCAATAGACTCGGTCTCATCGATGTCCTCACACAGTCTGCAAAAATCAGAACTGTTAGCGTCCATTCTAGACCTCATCTTTCCTATCAGACAGTGACCCGTTATGGCCCCTATCATGACCTTTAAACTCTTCCTATTCATGCCCAGGAGAGTGGTAGTGCCTGCCTTGTCCAATACCGGCCATATCGCCCTCGACACTTTGCAGTCCTCCCTACTTTCCCAAGCCGAAATGGTTCTGACCAAGATCCAATCATTGATCTTCCCATAGAAGAAACTTAGTGGTGGTTTCACATATGTCTCTCTATCCGAGACGTTCCCTGCCGCACCTTGCCTTGCCAGTTCATCAGCCAATTCATTGCCTGAAATATTGCAATGGCCAGGCACCCAGCAGAGTCTCACCATGTAGTCCTCCATCAACTCTCTTAGTGTCTTCCTACAGGCAGCTACTAGCCTGGATCTCACCAAATGTGTCCCCAAGGCCTTCAGAGCTGCCTGACTATCCACATGGAGAGTGACCTCGGTACCTCTCGCAATGTTTCGCCTGATCATTTCCGCGGCCTTCAGGATGCCGAGAATCTCAGCCTGAAAAACACTGCACTCATCAGGGAGTCTAAAAGAGCCCTTCAAATCCGTGCCCATAATATAGACCCCCGCCCCGGTACCCTCGACCATCTTTGATCCGTCCGTGAACACTGCGCAACCTTCATATAGTCTCTCAGTGCCGTACCAGATCTCCCTATCAGGTATCACCACGACAGGATTTGCTCCAAAGTCCGATTCAGCGGCCATGTAATCTGATGCCCCCGTAGAGTTCAGATTAACCTCACCGTAACTGATCTCGTAAATGACCTTGGAGTGACCTGCTCTTGATGAGCCTAATAGTCCCAATTCCCTAAGTCTCAGTAGACTCTTTGCCGCCATACCCCTCACAAACTCCTCAATCGGTAGGAGATGAAGTATGACATCCAGAGCCGCTTGTGGTGTGCTTCTCATTGCACCCGTGATGCCAATCGAAGCACACCTTTGCGCCTTCGACAAAAGGCTCCTATTGCTCTTGCGTTCCAGTGCCTGCCACCAGACATAACAACCATATGAAAGGATTGGTCTCACCACCGAAGTGTAAATCCAATATACAACTTTGGGTTTGAGTCCTCAACTCTTACCTATGGAGTTTCTACAGGTGTAGTAGGCATTGAGGCCACGCTTGAGTCTTTCCTGAACATTCCTCTTCCAGGTCAGTTTGCTATCAAGGAACACCCCCAGATATTTCGCTGAGTCTGAAAGCTTCAGTTCAGTCCCACATAGTACCGGTAGTCTGAATCTCTCTACCTTGTACCTCCTAGTAAACAGAACCAACTCTGTCTTTTCCGGGTTCACTCCCAACCCCTTATCAGCAGCCCACGAGGACAGCTCACCCAACGCTGACTGCATGATCTCACTGATTGTGGGAAGAAATTTTCCCTTTACCAGTATGACCACATCATCCGCATAAGCCACGATCTTCCGCCCTCTACTATCGAATTGACGCAAAATCACATCGACAGCCATTAGCCACAGCAGGGGTGAGAGCACTCCCCCTTGCGGAGTTCCCCTAGTCACTAGTTTTCTTAAGCATACTCCACCCAAGCTTGAATTGATAATCCTGCTGCTCAGCATGAGGATTATCCATTCGATCAAGAAGTCATGTACCTTAAGATTCACCAGCGCCTGCTTGATAGCGTCAATCTCAATATTGTTGAACGCTCCCTCAATATCCAAGAACGCGGCCATGGTGTATTCCTTATACCGAAGCCCTTGTTCTATATAACCCACCACATCACTTAGCGCACTCTCCACAGATTTACCCTTCAGGTAAGCATGTTGAGCACTACTCATGATGCTGGAGCTACCAGACGATCTTAAATATAGATCTATCAGTCTCTCTAAAGTCTTCAAGAGGAAAGACGATAGGCTGATAGGTCTATAATCCTTGGGTTTCGAGTGACAGGTCCTTCCACCTTTCGGTATGAATATAACCCTAACCTCTCTCCACCCCCTTGGAATATGTCCATGGTAACGGCATAGAAATATTAGAAGGTGTGTACGAAGCAGAGAATTTTAAAATTAACGCTGCAATAAATTTTAACGGAAAAACCCCAAAGAAGGTAAAATTTAACCCATTTAAAACTGAAAATGTCAATACCGGAAATTTTTTGTATTTATAATATTGGTGAAGACATTCAACAACTTACAATTTCGGAACAAATACGAACTGACCATCTCAATAATGAAGAAAGGATAAAAATATTACAAATAATAAATAAATTTAAAAATCTTTTATACGGAAAGTAAAGATCTTACGTTCACTAATGCTATTACCCATGAAATAAGAACAGTAAACAACATTCCAATCGCAGCGAAAACATACCGCTATCCATATATTCCCAAAGAATAAGTGAAGAAACAAATTAAAGAAATATTAGACAATAACATATGTGGAGGAGAATAGGGCAGTTTCAGTAGGAGTTTCGGACACTGACTCTGACCTTTTAAGAATTCACGAGGACATAATTGCTCAGGAGGGACAATTATTGAGTGAACTGGCCGGAACAGACGACCTCTTGGGCTCACCTGGAGACTCTCTCGGGGGGACGGGCACTACGGAGAGGTTGGAGGATCTCTCTCTTTTTTCTGATGAGGAGCATGAAATCACAATGATTTCAGCTCACGCTCAGGAACGGAGTTCTCCAGCATCCGAGGTGTCATCCGCTCGGGATGGTGGACAGGTGGGTTCAAAATTAGTTCGGCAAGACGCGGTAAAACCATGTGTAACTGCCGTCGTCGACAGCCGAACAAAAGAGGAAAAAGCGAAGAATGGCGTCAGATCCTCCTTGATCTTTCTTAATAAGATGGCCAAGAGGGATCTGTCGTCAGTCAGTGGTAGGGATAAATACCTTATCAAGAGGCATAGGAAGAGTGTGATTAGATTTGAAAAAATCTATGGCTCGACCTCAGCTATCTTGGGAATGTCTTATCCCGAAGGACTAAATGCGATATTTGACACCATTCCGGAAAATGCTCTGGAGAGCATAGGAAACGTGTCAGGGGTCGCACTGAAGTCCAAGGATAAAGGCAATGATAGCAGCCGACCAATTAAACCTATCACATCTTCGGAACGATCGGTGGAAACTGGAAAGCTGGCTATCATTGCTAAAAAGGGGGCTGATCGTAAACCATCCGGCAACTCTGGTGAATCAAGCACCAAAGGAGCAAGGTCTGGAGACGACCTACCCTCTACCAGCAAGAAAGGTGCGGCAAACAACACTCCCAGCTCTCTTAAAGGTCTTCAAAAGAAGACGATAAAGAATGCTGGAAGTGGAGCTGGTCATAAACCATCTGGCTCTCTTAAGTATCACCGTAAGGAGGTCATTAAGAGAGCTAGGTCTGGCGATGACCAACCAGTCCCTACCGCCAAGAAGGCGAGTCACACACTGATTGGATCTCTTAAAGGCCCCCAAAGGGAAGTCATTAAGAGAGCTAGATCTGGTGACGACAAGCCTTCGACCTCGAAAAAGGCGAAGGAGTCGATGAAGCCGGCATATCTTCAGGCGGCTGTCATAGACCGTACTGACCCAGGTGGGAGGATTAGCACGGATCTATGGAGGTCGATTGAAGATAGGCTCATCGACGAGATCGAGGCGGACATTAAGAGGGCAAAAAGGGACTCATGGAGGAATTACTGTGAGTCCATTGACTCCGTTAATGAGTTATCCAGATTCAGGCGAATTTTATCCAAGGATCCTAGTGCTCCTGGATATATTCAGCGTGCGGATAACTCATGGACGGAGTCTTGCTCTGAGTCCCTGAGTTTACTTATGGAAACTCATTTTACAGGCTGTAGGAACTTAGAGGCAGATGCACAAGCGGGACGAATCTTGGGATTCTCGGAATGTGTATCTGATAGGGAACTTAGTAAAGTAGTTGGTGACATAGTCTCGATGGATAAGGTAGCATGGGCGGTGAACACCTTTGAACCTTACAAGTCACCGGGTCCAGACGGTGTTTTTCCAGCCATTCTGCAGAACATCAGTGACACGGCACTAAAACTTCTCACTGAGCTTTTTAGTGTGTGTCTCATTAGAAGATATATTCCAAGGAGGTGGAGAGAGGTTAGGGTAATTTTCATACCTAAGGCGGGTAAGGCTAGCCACTCGAAACATAAGGATTTTAGACCGATCAGCCTATCGTCTTTTCTTTTGAAGACATTGGAGAGATTGATCGATCTTTATCTGAGGACGACAATTGACAACCATATCATTAGTGGGGCTCAACACGCTTATCTAAGGGGTAATTCTGTTGAGAGTGCGCTACATGATGTGGTGAGTTACATTGAACGCGGCCTGCAGTATAGGGAGTATACATTGGCAGTGTTCCTTGATATAGAAGGAGCTTTCAATAACATTAGGATTGAGGCTATTAAGGAATCACTAGAATCATTAGGCATTCAAAGCTTCCTAATCGAATGGATTATTTTGATGCTGAATAGCCGAATAATTAATTCGAACTTGGGAGATGCATGCATAAGGAAGATAGTGACTAGAGGAACTCCGCAAGGAGGAGTTCTCTCGCCCTTGCTATGGCTCTTAGCCGTCAATTCTACGATAATTTGACGCAAGAGGGCGGAAAATCGTTGCCTATGCTGATGACGTGGTTATACTGATCACGGGTAAATTTCTTTCCACGATCAGCGACGTCATGCAGTATGAACTTAACGAACTGTCCTCATGGGCCACTAGTAAGGGTTTAGGGGTCAACCCGGGGAAAAGAGAGCTAGTTCTTTTCCCCAGAAGGTACAGGATTGAGCAATTTAGGCTACCGGTACTAGGGGGGACTGAACTGAGACTGGCAAAGGAGGCAAAATATCTTGGTGTGTTCCTTGATAGTAAATTATCTTGGAAGAGGAACACTCAGGAGAGGCTTAAGAGAGGTCTCAACGCCTATTACACATGCAGGAACTCCATAGGTAAGAGTTGGGGACTCAAACCGATGGTAGTAAATTGGATTTACACCCAGAGATGTGCTTCGATTGGCATAACAGGTGCCGTAAGAAGCACACCTCAGGCGGCACTTGACGTCACTCTGCATCTCCTACCCATTGAGGAGTTTGTGATGGGAATGGCTGCAAGGAGCCTACTTAGACTTAGTGAACTAGGACTTACAGTATCAATCAGAATAGGACATTCCAAACTTTTAAACGATGTCAATCTCGGTGAACATACCCTGGTTCCTTCTGGATCCACGTATTATATGTGCACGGAGGTCGATTTCGGGGAAAATCCTATACTGATTATTTCGAGTAGGAACCAATGGTCAAATAGGGAGAAACTATTCAGTGGAGTATCGGTGTTCACTGATGGATCCAAAATGGATACAGGCACTGGTGCAGGTGTGTATCTAGTTGAGGGAAACATCAGAAGGACGTATAGACTCCCGGATAGTTGTAGTGTGTTCCAAGCGGAAATTCTAGGTTTTCTTAGGGCCACAGAATTGATTGCAGGGAACATTGAAGTGAGGTAACTCAGTATTTGGATAGCCAGGCGGCGCTGAAGGCCTTGAAAGGACATTTTGTCAAGTCTAGGCTAGTTAGCGACTGTAAGAGGGCTCTTAGGAGATTGATGAGGGATTATCATATCAGACTCTGCTGGGTACCGGGTCATTGCGAGATAAATGGCAATGAGGTAGCTGACGAATTGGCTAGGAACGGCTCAGCTTTGGATAGGACTGCAAGTGAATGCGGTGTGAGACCACCTCTGGGCTTTTACTTCAGGTTAGTTCGGGATAGAACCAATCATGCATGGAATTGTAGAACGGACTGCAGATTATCAAGGGTCCTATGGCCCAAACTTGATAAAGCAGATACAAATCTACTTTTAAGCATGAAAAGGGGAAACCTGAAGACTATGATAGGTGTTCTGACAGGTCATT
This sequence comes from Protocalliphora azurea, assembly GCA_932274085.1. Taxonomy (NCBI): domain Eukaryota; kingdom Metazoa; phylum Arthropoda; class Insecta; order Diptera; family Calliphoridae; genus Protocalliphora; species Protocalliphora azurea. The sequence continues at coordinate 103,131,518 of OW026519.1, read as the reverse complement.
GTCCCATAGGGAGAACGATAGGGAATTGGGATAGGGGCTCCTCCGGTCTTTGCAGAATGTGCGAAGATAATGAGGAGCTGGAGACGGTGGAACATATTATATGTCACTGTCCATGTCTACAACTAAGTAGGCAGAAATGGCTAGGCAGTCGATTCCTTGACGAATTGGACAGTATATCGAGATTAGACCTCGATAGACTGATAGGATTCGTCATGGGAATAGGCTGGCTAAGAGGGGGTCGTTGGCCTAGAGTGAGCGACATGGGGAGGTAGTACTTTTTCTTTTCAAATTCTTTCTATTCTTTTCTATACTTCTCTTGGTCTCAGCTTTTTCTCGGCTCTTTCTCCACTATTTTCCTTCTTGCTCTTTTCTATATCCTATCTGTAGTTTATTTCTATTTTCTTCACGAAGGGACTCACAATGGACCTCATGGTCTCCGAGTGGATGCACAAGAACTCTTATGAGTGCTGTGCAACCCTTCTTTACCTACCTACCTAGACAATAACATATTAGATCTAGCCATTCGCCGTACTCAGCACCAGTTTGGATAGTACCAAAGAAACTGGATGCCAGCGGTGAAGAAAAATGTAGACTCGTAGTTGACTATCGTAAGTTAAACGATGTCACAGTGGATGATAAGTATCCAATCCCCAATATAGCAGTATTTCACAACATTGGATCTCGCAAAGGGCTTCCATCAAATAGAAATACATGAAAAGGATATACATAAGACGGCATTTAGCGTGGAAGGGTTGCATTACGAGTTCCTCCGTACGCCATTTGGGCTGAAAACTGCCCTCGCCACTTTTCAACGATTAATGAACAATATTTTGGCTGACTTTATTAATAAATCTGTTTATTGTATTTGGACGACATCATCATTTTTTCTACTTCACTCCAAGAACATTTGAAATCACTTGCTAAAATATTTCAGAGACTCAGAGATGTGAATCTAAAGGTACAATTAGATAAATATGAATTCTTGAAACGAGAAACAAATTTCCTAGGACACCTCGTAACTAAAGAAGGCATTAAGCCAAATCCGGATAAAATAAAATGCGTAATAAACTTCCCCTTACCTACTACTCCAAAGGAAATAAAACAATACTTGGGCTTAGCGGGCTATTATAGAAAGTTTATTAAAGATTATTCGAAGATTGCCTGACCAATGACGAAATATTTGAAAAAACGACAGTAAAATCGATTTAAACGACCCAGAATATAAAGATGGCTTCGAGAAATTAAAAACATTGCTTGTCAGTTCACCGGTTCTGATATACCCTGATTTCAACAAAACATTTACTTTACAAACAGATGCAAGTAACTTCGCGATAGGCGCAGTACTCTCACAAGAAGGACACCCAGTCTGTTATGCGAACCGAACTTTCAATAACCATGAACAGAATTACAGTACTATAGAAAAAGAATTGTTGGCAATAATGTGGGCCACACAACACTTACGACCATACCTCTTCGGAAGGCGATTTATTATCGAAACCGACCATGGAACACTTACCTAGTTATTTTCAATAAAGGAACCAAATTCTAAGTTAGAAAGATGGAGATTACGGTTACAGGAATTCGACTACGAAATAAAATTTAAAAAAGGAATTTTAAATGGGAACGCCGACGCATTATCCCTCATAGAAATAAACGTAAATGTGGAAGATAACCCTCCTACAAATGTTCAATCCTTAATAAATAATGTTATATTAGAAACAAACAACCCCTTGAATTTCTATAAAATTCAAATAATTTTAAATAAGAGTAATTCCGGTTCAATGAGAATAAAAAATGAAACTATCTTCCAGAATAAAAGAAAAACAGTTTTCTAAAGAATTCGATGAAGCAACACTAATAACAATATTGAAAAATCATTTTGATCTAGAAAAAACCAATGCGGTCTAATTCACGATAATGCAATACTTCAGAAATTTAAAAATGCTGTAAATAAATACTTCGAATCCAAAAACGGATTTAAAAAATATTAAGAGATATTCTAGATGAAGACGAACTTAGTAAAATAATAGAAAAATAACATAAAAGGAACAACCAGGGGTATTAACGAAAATTTTACAGAGTTAAAAACCGAAGTATATCATCCAAAACTTAAAATACGAATAACATAATTTATAAACAATTGCAACATTTGTAATAAAGAAAAATACGAAAGACGCCAATCAAACAAATTAACTGAAACCCCAGAAAATCCAGGTGAAATTATACACGCAGATATCTATTACAGTTTAGAGAAAACACTTTTCTTGACATTCATTGACAAATTCTCCAAATACGCGCAAGCAATCAGAAAAAAGGTCTTGGATAGAATTCAAAATCGCATTGGCTCAATATCTGTCGTCTGTGGGAAAAATAAAAAAAAACTTATTATTGATAACGATCTAGAATTTAAAGCAATACCCCTTTAGAATGTTTATAGGAACAAGAAATCGAAATTCACTATACGTCAAACAATAACAATACTTCCAACGCAGATGTGGAACGATTCCACAACACCTTGAATGAACATATTAGATTACTTAAACATGATCTTCGAAAAGATCTAGAAACAGTTGAAGAAAAAATATTTAGAAGTATAAATTATTATAACAACACAATTCATTCTACTACAAACAAGAAACCTATAGACTTTAAAAACGGGATAATTAATCGAGAGGAATATCCTGTAATCAGAGAACAAATAATAAAATTTATAAAAACTTAATAAAACTCGTGAAGACGTAGTAATACAAACAGGACCTATTTATTTAAAGGATGAAAGATTTGGGAAAAATCATTCGAAATTTAGAAAAATAAAAGTGTTACGGTTGGATGACGATCACGTCATAGCAGATCGAGGTTATAAATATTATAAATCAGATATAAAGAGGAATAAAAAAAATTTCAAAGCAAAACTTCCCCAGAAAACTAAAAAGAATATTATATAAAACTTTATTTTCAGATAATTCTCCTTATGCTAATAAGTGTATCAATGCTACATACAATGGAGGTGGAAGACCTGACAAACAATCACGGATACTTACCAATCAAACTGAAAGACATAGAAATAATTGAAAACTACTTAAAAATAATACACCTTATTAACACAATATCTAGAAACAATAAAAATCTTGCAAGACAATATACTTAAATTATCAGACACGTATACGAAAGTTACTTTACTGTTCGACAGTGTTAACAGAAGAATGGATATATGTAGAACAAAAATGAAAAACTTAATTAATAACTTTAGACAAAAACGAGGATTAGTAAACGCAATAGGGAAAGGACTAAAATATGTCGCAGGAACAATAGACAGCGACGACGAAAAACAAATTCTTGACAAAATTCAAAGACTAGAGAAAAGTAATAGAGACAATAATCACCCTCAACGAAATAACGTATCTAGGAAATACCATATCAAATAATATATCAAATATTACAGATCACATTAATAATCAACAAAAAATTATTCAAAAATATATAAACAGATTGAAAACAGAAATTCAAAATAAAATTCTCAAATTAGAAGACGAAACTCTGTTTTTGGAAAATGTTTTCCAAATCAATAATGATGTGAATTTACTCATAGACCACGTAAATGAAATACGACACGTTATTTTCAATTCTAAACTAGGAATAATTCTCTGACATATTGACGACCCAAGAATTCAACTACATAAACAGAACAGAATCTTACCTTAACACTAAAGTATCCGTTACATATAGAGAAAACTTAGAATTTTAACATTAAACATTATAAAATTTTTAAACGAAACATATGCAGAGGCTGTATTTGAACCACTTCCCAACAATCAAAATAAAACTGTAATCTTAAATAAAAACAAAGTTCTCATATGTAAAAACGAAATTTATAAATCAAACACCTTGGAATACAAAAATCTAATAAAAATAAATGATCATTGTTTGACAAATATCGTGAAAAATGTAGAACCTAAATGCAATATGACTATAATGAATTATCAAGAAGAAAAAGAAATTTACCCAGGCTTACTTATATTTAAGAATTACCAAGATAAAATTGTCACAAATTGTAAACATTCACTCCAATTTAAAGATTTAAAAACATTTTTATTAAAATTCGAAAATTGCTTTGTTGAAACTAATTTAATAACGTATGAAAATTACAAAATAAATATAAAAGAAATTTTTATTTTAAATAAGTTGGTTTTAAAAGTCAAAGAAAATAATATAACATTTTCTAACTTAAACTTTGATGAAATATACTTTAACAATACAATGAAAAATGTAAAACACTCTAATAAATACTGGGAGCAATATAGGAATCCTTATAATTTTTATTTGTATTGTTGTTATAATTTATGTAAAAAACTTACATCGTTTTTTCGTCGGAGACTCAATCTAACGGAGGGGGAGTTACGATATCAACGATACTCCCACATAAAATAGTAATATAAACAAACATATGGATATACATGCATACTCATATTTAAAAATCTTTACTTTCAATTCTTCACTTTTACTTACAAACATAAATACTTAAAATAAACTTTGTCAATAAAATTAAAACAAACACACACATGAATGCATACATTTGAAATTAATAATTTCTTTTGTTTCCGATCAATACAAACATTCATACATTCATTTTTCTAAACTATTTAAGTTCTTTTGGTGTTTCACAAAAAAAATATCAATTTCTTTAGAATGCTTAGCTATCAAAAATTTTGTACTTACTTTTGGCCAATGAACCCCTAAAAAACAATAAAGTACAAAATCATTTCGAAATACTTCTTTAGAATTTATGATTGAATTTTTGTTTGTATTAAGAAATTTGTAAACTCAATTGTATTAAGAAATTTGTAAACTCAACTGTATTAAGAAATTTGTAAACTCATTTTATTAAGAAATTTGTAAACTCAATTTTATTAAGAAATTTGTAAACTCAGTTTTGTATTTATGATTAAGAAATTTGTAAAATAGATTTATTCCTATTCGGGGAGTCAATAAAAAAAAACAATAATTAAAAACAAAATTATTGTTTTTTTTTTATAAAAAATAAAAAATCGAATTTATTTCTTTTAGGCACAAATCTGAAAAGATTATTAAAAATATACACACACAAACAACATATGTATATAAAAAGCAGTATATACAAACACACATTCATTTTTATGTATGTTTTGACGCTTTTTAGTTGGAAATAGAAACATTGCAATGACTCTGTATTGTTGTTTTTGTATAAGCATGTATCTACATACAAACATATGTACATATATAAATTTAGTAGGCGTCGGAATCAGTGTCGTTGTTTTTTGTTTAAGGAAGCAACGCTTGCTATGATAGCTTAATTTTGTATTTACATTTTAGTAGTTTGAAAAAAAAAAATATTTTTGCAAGTATAAATGTGAAAATATAAAAACATACTTTAAGGCGTAAATTTTATTATTTGTCGGTAAGGTGGAGAAGGATACAAAAGATTCGGTACAACCAAATAGCCGCTCTAACTTGTCTTTGCATAGAATTAAAGCTTCTTTAGCACAAATATCGAAATTGACAGTTAAATCGCATGACATAGTGTCAGTATTATGTTGGATATCTAATTCTATAATATATATATATATATACATATATATATATATATATATATATTTAGTATATATTTTAATATATAGTTGTGTAAATAAGATATTGAAAAAATAAATCCAGAATATAGAAAGATTCTGTACTTACCATAGTATATCGAATTTCTGCTAACCTTTGATGAATCAAATGACTGTGTGGATTATGCAACAACACCTCCTCCATGCAAAAGGCGGCTTTAACATAATCGCCTTCCGCTAAATACAAACTGCACAATTCCTGCCAAGCTTCTTGATCAGACATAAATCTATTATAACCGTATATATTCATATATTAGAATTGTTGGAATAATTTATATTAAAGCATTTCAAAAATTTACTTTTTTAAATACTCATTTAACTCCTTGATGGCATCAGCACGACGACCTTTCGATTTAAGAATAGCAATTTTACGTTTTCTGGGAGCTGCATTTGTTTCATCTTTGGCAATAATTGCATCTAGTACTTCAATGGCTTCTGAATAACGTTCCATTGCTTCTAGACGCATGGCTTTAAATTTCATTACACGCATACTTCCTGAAAATTCTATACTCAATTCTTTAATACATTTTCCAGCAATATCGAAGCGGGCCGTATCTAAGGAAGCTAGTATAACCTGCTCTAGAATTAGATGCCGTTCATTGCCAGTCTTTGATACTTTGTCATCGAGGACAGCTTCCCAAAGCTGAATAACATCATCACTGCGACGTTCATTATCTTCCCTCCAGTTACGAAAATGATCACGTACATCTGTAAGAAATGTTTTTGCTCAATGAAATACAATAATTTGAAAAAAGAAAAAAAAAAAAAAAATATATATATATATATATATATATATATAGATAATATATAGATATATATGTATATATATTTATGCATATATATTTTATTGCGTAATTTACATCCGCTAAACAATTGAAATTAATTCATTCGTTTTTTCTTCAATGGGCTGAATAAGTAGAAAATAAATTTTTCCACTTGTCACTGACCCGCATTAACACACCAACCGATTGTATTGTCTGTTGTTTTCTTACCTCTCCAGCTCATTTCTTCATAATTTAAGGCCATTATTATTTTCTAATGAATAAAGGAGTGTGTTCTTTCAAATGTTCTCTAATTTTATATACTTTTTTTATAAATATTTTATAAAAAAAACACCAAGCTAAAAGAAGAACGCGACACAAAAATAGATATTTTTCTTTACAGATGGCTGTCAAATATTGCCCAAAATACATAGTTGTTTTTTATTGTTCTAAATTAATAACAGTGTTGTGTTTATTGACACGTTGGAAAAATTGGAAATAAACACACTAAAAGACATTGCGTACTTCTAATCGTTTTTGATAAATAAATAAAAAAATTAATAAATTAATATATATATATATATATATATATATATATATATATATATATATATATATATATATATATATATATATATATATATATATATATATATATATATATATATATATATATATATATATATAAATAATCAAGTAATAGTAATATAGAAAATTTTGACCGCTCGTTCATAGTTAACGAGTTATAGGTCTTCAAAAATTCGGTATACTTTTCTGAATATCTTTATTAATAGATTTGAGAACTAAATTATATTGATATCATTTAAATCTATTACAAATACTTATTTAATGATATATAACATGACCACATACATTAACTCCTCCAGAGTATCTATTTATCTTTAATAATAGCGACTATCACAAAATTACGTAATTTCATGCTGAAATTACAAACGAAATCCAAACTGTTCATACTGACTAATGCTATGTAGGTATTTTTAGTACATAGAAACTTGATGGAAAAAGGATTTGTAAAAATTGTCAAACGGTTTATAAACAAAAAATTAAAAATTATGAATGAAATTTTGAAAAATTTGTTCATAAATTTTAATTGTTTAAAAATTTTATTTTTTGAATTAGAATGTGTTTGTGTGTGAAATTTTTATTTAAACCAAAAATTTGTGAAAATATTTTGGCAAACGAAAAGCAGGCCGAAAAGGAAAAATACAATAAAATGATATGTGAACAGTGATGTTTAAACTCTTTGTGTTTTTCAAAAAACAATTCAAATACGAATGTGTGTGAACATAATAAATGACATTTGATGTAAATTCGTGAACAGCTGATACTTTTTGTTTACGTCAATTTGTTGAGTATATTGATTATAATGTTTTTTTTATAAAGTCAGATTATTTATGTTTATTTTTTGTTATTTTGTAATATTTTCGCGTAAAAGTTTAACAAATAAATGTTCAATTTTACTTAAATTGTTTGTATATATGAAAAAAACTGTTAGCTGTTTTTGTATACTCTTACTTTTGAAATATGTTGTACAAAGTTGAAAAAATTAATTTTCTGAAATTGTGCCAATTGATGTAATTCGCAACTGCTTCAACTTGATTTTGGCCGAAAGCATAAAAGTACGTACGGTCAGAATGCCCTATAAAACGTTAAATAATATTTTAATTTTAATGCTTCTGGTAATTTTGTTTTGTGCCATAAATATGTCTGATAGTTAATTTTTTCTATACGGTATTATTAAAAATTGATTTAGAATAAAATTGAAATTTATTGTTTATTTCGTTCTACCTTAAGTTTTAATTAAGTCCTGGATATAATAGCGTGTAGAAAAAAATAGCTAGACTTTTTTTTAAGAAATTTGCAAACGCCCGTTTAGAAAACTTTACCCATCCCTTTTTGTTTTATTTTTGGTTACCACTTACGTTTGCATTCAGTGAGAAAAACGTTGACCTTGTGCAAAAAGGAATGTAACTGTCGCAAAGCAGCTCTGAATGGATAAATATCTACCAAGTCATCGTCATTATCACTTAAGGGCGATCTCATTCTCGCATTGGCTAATGTTATACCCCTTTGCATAACTGTATCGCGTTACCGTTCTCCGAGGCCTTGCATTAACCATACTTGGCAATCATAATTTGAAATTTGGAAAATTCTATAGATTACCATGGTGGAGTACCAAACAAAACTTAATTTCTATTTGAATAGGAGTTGAATTCGGGAACTCCGGCTTCCTTCGCAAAGGTGTGGGTCGAAGGCGATGTTTCGAATGAGACTTCTTAGACGTTCTTTTGCGTAATTGATGATTGTTTTATGGATTAATTCCTCTTCAATGGTGCATTACTATTGAAGGGACAAATACAAATAAACAAACAAACAAAAATGAATGAATGGCGAAATGAAAAAGTTAATAGTAGTTCTACAAAAAACAACAATACGGCGACTTCATTAAGTTTTTTTAATACATGGAGTTTGACACTTCAGGGGGTAAGCCATATTTTGATTTTGGACATACCTGAATGGGGTTTAAGGTCTGGTGGAGTAGAACCCAAAAATGTTTAGACAATATTCACTCGTTTCCTAGAAAAGATACTAAAAGGGTCTAAACTTTGCGCATATTCTTACAATTTCGCAGTCAGTTATTTATTAGGAGACATCTTACGAGTGGTGGAATATAATATATTAATTTTACAATGATTTATATTTCTTGTTGTTGGAGCGCCATTTAGGACAGACCTTAATCTGGTTGTGATACATCGGATAAAAGCTCTAAGGAAGAAAATCTCAAAACTAAGAATACATGATACGAAAGTTCGCTCATAATGTAATATACATATATCATTCATTCCGCAAGACATTTAAAAAAATGACAATTTTTTTTCTAAAGGTCATCAAATTTTGTTCAATATTTTCTTTCTTTTAAAAAAATCCTGTATTTAAAAGCAAAAACAATGTTTGACTTCACATTACCAATGTGAGATTTAAATATATCCAATGAATTATAATACACATAATTATTTTTAGAGTTAACATTTTCCAAAGCGACTTATTGATAGTTTAGCTGTTACGCATTACCTTTAATTTACCCTTTATTTTTTAAATTTCTTATTCATATCTGCCAATCTTAACCCAACATATTTTAGCTCTTCAACCAATGAATTTCTTTATTATTTTAATATTGCATTCGTCTTATCATTCCAAGTACTTTTTTATTCAGAAGAGGAAATTGAAACCATTTTCTTATTAATATACAATCGTATCGAAATATCAGATTATATCGATTTTTATAGCCTTTGATTATAAATTCTAAGATATAATCTCAAACATTAAAGACATTTAAAATTCTTCATAATTATACCGAACAAAATAAAAATCGGTTTTAATAAAACGATTAAAAATGTAGAAGCTAATATTTAAAGAATTCTTAAAACTTATTTTTTATTAATCTTATATAATACAAATTCATTAAAGAAATTAAAAATTCGTCTAAAGTTTTATAGCCAGTTTAGTAATATATACTATTTTTTTCTCCATTAAATTGTTAATATTAATTGTAAGTTAATTATTTAAAAAAGTCTTTAGACAATGTTTTATGTTCATGAAACATAGTTGCTAAATAAATCTCAATCTGACAAGTGCCACGAAAAATATTTTATTAATATTTCTGTTACTATAATATATAATTTTATTTTTTAACTATATATATTTATATATATATTTTTTTAATAAATATTATTAATCTATTATTTCTCGATTAAAATTAAGTTGAGAAATTATGAATGAAAAGTTTATTATCAACATCTTAAACAGTTTCACTGCATTTTCAAATTGTACAAGTGCCCACCCGTTTAATCTGCGTTTAAGTTTTAATATAAAAACCAATTTATTTAAGTAATTATTTAAAAATAAAACGTAAATAAATATGTATAAATATTTATGTATCACTATTGCGAACATAATATATATTTTATTACAACAAAAGTAATTTTAATTTATGAAAATATCACTCAAGAATTTAAATTTCAACTTTATTATAATTAGCTACATATCATTAAATTAAAAATCAAAAAATTCTTCTCTAAAATAATGAAATGATTTCTTATATAGCATTCAGAAAAATTTAATTAACTGTTTTCTTAAAATAAATCATAACCATACCTAACAAAATCAAACAATATATCATAATATATCAATAAAGAAAAAATTATAATTTTCATTTTTCTTCTTAATACTTCAAATATAAGAAAAAATATAAATATATTTTTTTTAATAAATTTGACTTTATTGAAACCTTTATAAAACAATTAATTATAATTTTATGAGGATTTATTTAAAAGTATTACAGCTATTAATATCTAAATAGTTAAATAAGGAAACTACTTATATAAAAATTCTTGTACATATTTGAATGTTATAAGAAATTTTAAAATCAACTACTAATTATCACTCTTTAAGTAAAAAGTGTCTTAGGAATTGTTTAGCAAATTTCTTATTATTTCATATGTAGACGCTCTTCATTTTTCAACAAATGTCAGAGTCAGTTCCCTTATTAAGCATATTATGGTTAAAGTTTCTATGCAGTAGATCAGTGGAATATCTGGGGTGTAGGTTATGAATTATTTTCAGATTTTTATTTTGTAATATATGTTTTCCTGTGTAGGTTTTAGCAACTTTATGAAGCCAGACTTGTCAACCATAGACCAAAATTAGCCGAATAAACATTTAAATATTTGATGCTATCAAATATAAATGTTTATTCGAAATGTTATGTTATATTCGAATATAAATGTTTCGTAGAAATACGTTTCTGCGACCTATTATACGGAAATATAACAGCTTATGTTTTCTATTGAAGTATTTGTGGTTAATTATAAACTATCTTCCATTCAGCATTGATCTAAAAAACTCTTTATTATCTTTTGCAGATACGTTGGATAATTGAAGGAAATTGAATCATGCTATTTTGAATCGAAGGCTTTTTCTAGGTCAAGAAAAATAACTCCAGATCTCTTATGATTGCTTTTGTTTGCTTCAAGAAAATTAACTACTCTTTTTAGATTATGTATGGTAGAGTGCTCCTTGCGGAAACCAAATTGTTAAGGGTTAATAATATTATTTAGATTAGAAAAATCTAAAATTCTCTTATTTATTATTTTTTTCAGAAACTTTATTCAATATGCTTATTATGCTAATTGGTATATAGCTGGAAGATAGTTTAGGATCCTTTACTGGCTTGGAAACTGGGATGATTTTTGCCTTCTTAAAAATTGTAGGAAAATATCATTCTATTAAACAAAAATTGAAAAGTTTACTTAATATTTCAAAAAAGTAATCGGTCATGTTTTTAAGGATAATGCTTATTAATGCCGTCTAACCCAGGGGCTTTATTGTTTTTCAATAAAAATACAAACGATTTAATTCAGCTGAGTTGGTAAGTTCCACGGTCGATCTGTCATGAATTTTATCATTAAGATCATGAACTAACCTAGTGACAACTATGTCCATAGGTGACAATAATTATTTAAAGTAATGGTGTGTGAATTACCAAATACGTCTGCTAATAAGTTGGCCTTTTAAGCGCCAGTTTTTAAGACTTCACCGTTTATATAAAGATCAGTAAAACATATTTTGGTTTCTTTAAGGGCTTTTTTTACTTTCCAAAATATTTAAGAGCCCGAGGGCAAATTTGAAATAAATTTTGACCAGGATTCATTTCGATCTTTATTAAGGTGAAAATCAATTAGTTTATTTAATAGCTTCAAAATACTTTTTAATTGATTTTTATAATTAAAATCAATACGTCTTTGAAATTTACGTTTGTATTTATTTCTCTGACTAATTAACATTTTACATTTTTTTGTTACGTTTTTACCTTTTAAAACGGTCGTTTATTTCCTTTAAATAAACCTGTACTTTGATTGCAAATAACAGCAGTTTAGTAGTTTAAAAGTTGTAACGACTCTTTATTTTATTTAAAAATGTACAACAATAACAGTTTAAATAGTCACTTGCGTTCTAATATAAACACACACTTAAATTACACACTTTATACAACACACTTTAATAATGTACAAGATTATACAGCCAAGGCAGTTAATTTGTCTTTACTTAACGACGCTTCCAATTAGACTCACCCAATGGTGTTCTCATAGACTATGATGCCCCGGTGTCTACAGTAAAAACGTGCTTCTGACCGTTGATGTACCCCGAAGCAGTAAGATTGCTATTTTTCTGTTGCATTACGGATATGGAGATTGTGGGGCCCTCAGATGTGGGAGCTAGCTCTTGCCCCATGGTGCCAGCTCGTTTTAGTTTTAAAGGTGATTTTTGTGATGATTGATCATTCGACTGGTGATTACTTTTTTGAGGCGAGGCAGATCTGGTTCGTTTTCTTGGTGCTTTGCAGTTTCGCTGAATATGACCCGATTTACCACAGTTATAACATTTTACTCTGACTTTACTTTGCTTATCATTAAACGCCTCCAAAACCTTTTTTAATCCGTCGACTTATTATCGGCAACAACTTCAAAATTTCACACCTTGCATATTTGAGGCTTTGAAATTATTTTCGCCGTTTCTTGTGCCAGTGTAAATGAGACGGTTTCAGTAAATGATGGTTTAGGTGTGGCACAAACCGCGTGTTTTATTTCAGGATCGCGAATGCCATTAACAAATGCCTCTATCTTGAAATGGTTCAAAAACGGGCTGTTTTCCCCTGGATAAGTAAGCTACAGCAAACGTTCGATTTCCAACGCAAAGTCTTGTAGCTTCTCATTGGGCTTCTGCACTCTACCACGCAATTCCATTCGGTATAGTTCCTTTTTATGTTCATTATGTTCACCAGCGTACTTACTTTGTAGCGCCTCCATTATATCATCATAACTGTTTCTGTTACATGCTGGCACGCTTTCAAGAACTACTGCTGCATTTCCTTTTAAGGCCAATATCAACTCTATAGCTTTTTCTTCGTCGTTCCACATGTTTCTAATGGCAATTGTATCAAACTGGAACTTGTACACATTAAATGGTGTGGTGCCATCAAAACTAGGGGCCTTTGTTCTATTAGAGTATTCTGGAATAATTCGCATATGTCCATCTTGGCATTGAATATTATTCATCTTTATTTCTAGATCATGTAGTTTTTTATCTACACCTTTGGCTATTTCATTCCTAATTTGGACAGGCAACTCTCTAAGTCGGATAGCTATTTATCAACTTTGGCTTGTATATCTAGGCAGCTCTCTAAATCGGACACCTTTTTGTCAATGCCATCCACTCTGCTGTTTATAACTTAAGAAATTTGCTGAAGTTTTTCGTCTGTCGCTCTAGAAGTTTCTTGAAATTTCATTTCCATTATTTTATTTTCTTCTTTAACTTCAGCAAGAAGTTTCTCGTTATTTGCTTTAGAAGTTTCTTGAAATTTCATTTCCATTATTTTATTTTCTTCTTTGACTTCAGCAAGAAGTTTCTCGTTATTTGCTTTAGAAGTTTCTTGAACTTCAGCAAGAAGTTCTTTAGAAGTTTCTTGAAATTTCATTTCCATTATTTTATTTTCTTCTTTAACTTCTTTAAATTGCTCCATCAAAGCAGCAAATATTGTGGATAAATCCATGCTTGTTTTTGCACAGGTAGAAACTTCCTTTTCTTCTTTATACTCGAATTCGTAAGTTCCGATGTCAATATTACGCCGCTTGAATTCATCTATCAGCCTCTTTTGTAATTATGCTTTATTACCAGCTGTAGGAAACTCCAACATATTCAATTCTCTCTTGAGTTGCTCCACTTTCAGCTCTTCAAACTTCATGACTGCTTATTATTTTGCAGTCCCACTTCTGACACCAATTGCTACGTTTTTACCTTTTAAAAACGGTCGTTTATTTCCTTTAAATAAACCTGTACTTTGGAAATGTCTAGAAGCATTGAGAAAGATTTAAACCAGCCGTTAAAACCGTTATATTTGAATTCAAGTACAATTTCGTAACAGTATTGTTTTATTTAAAAAGAAATAAACCACAGTTTATAAAAGGTAAAAACGTAACAATATGATATATGAACAGTTGTGTTTCATTTGGCATCTCTGCCTCAAGATAAAAACATCGTGTTAATTTTTGCTTGAAAAATTAATTGAATTTTTGAATTAAAAAGTGTTAAAAAAACTATTTAAATTTGCTTTAACTTTCTTTTGTTTGGCAATGTTTGCTCAGAAAAGAAGAAAGCATTGGGGCAATAGCCCTAAATTCAAGGTGCCAAAAACTACAGACGGTCCTAGCACTAGTGCCAACAGGTTTCAGCTTCTGTCTGAAGACGAAGAAGAAGAAGCAGTTGCTGTCAAAGAAAAGATTCCACCAATAATTGTGGACTCTACCCACAGTTTTTCAACTGTGATCGGATTAATTGGGGAAAAATATACCTACAAACGGATGTCTATTGGTACAAAAATTGTATCAAACTCCTTATCGCTGTACAATGAAGCTTTGAGTGTTCTCAAAGACAGAAAATTCCAGTATTATACGCATGAATTGAGGGATGCAAAAACTTTTAAATTGGTTTTATTTGGCCTGCCACAACTGGACACAAAGATAATTTGCGAAGAATTTGTAAGCTCGCTCAACATAAACCCGGTAAGTATTAAGGAACTAACAACAAAAAGATCCAGTGTAGATGACGCACTCTATCTCATTGAGTTTGATCGTTAACATGTTTCAAAAAGAGAGGTTATGAAAATAAGATATTTTTGTAATATATCTGTATATTGGAGAAAACCTCTAAAGGGCAATAAAGGTCCCACACAATGCTCCAAGTGCGCTATGTATGGACATGGTGCTAAAAATTGTAACCGTATCGTAGTGTGTTCAGCCTGCGCCGGAAACCATGAGTATGCAGTTTGTTCACTCAATAAAGGTAATAGTGATGGTAGTATAATTTATAAGTGCTGCAACTGCATAAAGAAGAACTTAAAAAGCGTTAACCATAGAGCTGATGACCCAAAGTGCCCAAGTCGTCAAGAATATTTAGAAATCCGTCATCGAGTAACATCTAAATCTAGGGCGACCAGCAGAAGAACTAACGTAACATATTTTAAAGAAGACGATCATGATTTTCCTCAATTGCCAAGGCAAGAACCCCATAATAACTCACGAAATTCCCGCGATTTTGGTAATTTGTATTCTGAGGTAGCTAAAGGCAAGAGCTACGACAATAATAATAATGACGACATTTCCAATGAAAGACTTCTGGAAATATTTTTTGATGCTGTCGATGCTTTGCAAAGATGTCAAAATAAGTACGACAAGCTACGAGTTTTGGGTATGATGCTTAAACATGCCATATAATTTAACCGGCAGACACAATGTTCACGTTATGCATTGGAATGCCCAAGGCATAACAACTGAGTCAGCAGCTGCCCAGCTGGAATACTTTTTACACAAAAGGAAAATCGATATTCTCCTTTTAAATGAGACTTTTTTGAAACCGTACCACAAATTTCAACTTGGTGGTTATAAAATTTATAGAGAGGATCGATCTACTAATGGCGGAGGAGTTCTAATTGCAATTAAAGGTAACATTAAGCATACGTTGTTACCAAAAATAAAAACAAGTACTGCTGAAAGTATTTCAGTACAAGTTATAATTAATAGAAGGCCAGTTATATTCACTTCAGTGTATAATCCAGTTCATACTACCAATTTTAAAGCTGATTTGGATAAATTAACTTCGTTTTCAAAAGACTATTTTATTTTCGGTGATCTGAATGCCCAACATACACACTGGAATTGTATGTCAAATAATTCGGCTGGTAATGATCTCCACTACCATTGTCTTCAATCCAGCTACTTCATTTATTACCCAAATGGACACACTCGCTTTGGACAAAATATCAACCCCGTTCAACCGTCCACAGTAGACATTCTTTTATCTAACTCGTGTCTCGATTTTTCAAACCTTGAGACACATCCAAATGTTTTACAGTCGGACCATGTACCTAAATCTTGTGTTATTTATGGTCAGGTTCAAAACATGACATATTCAGTTCCCTTGTATTATCGCGCAGACTGATCAGCAATCAGAAACTGGGTTGAGAATGAAATTAGGTGTCAGAACATTGATCAACAAGTTACTAATTCAGGTAATCTGGATTTTTATTTTAACAAATTAATATTTATAGTTAAAGAAGCGTTCAATAAAATACCTGTCGGTCATAAAAATTCGTGGCAACGAGAAATCTCTGAAATTAGTAAAATGTTAATTAGTCAGAGAAATAAATACAATCGTAAATTTCAAAGATGTAGCGATTTTAATTATAAAAATCAATTGAAAAGCATTTTGAAGCTATTAAATAAACTTATTGATTTTCACCTTAATAAAGACCGCAATGAATCCTGGTCAAAATTTATTTCGAATTTGCCCTCGGGCTCTAAAAAGTTTTGGAAAATAAAAAAAGCACTTAAAGGAAACAAAATGCCTTTTACTGATCTTCATGTAAACGGTGAAGTTTTAAAATCTGGCAATGAAAAAGGTAATTCAATAGCAGATGTATTTGGTAATTCACACAGCATTACTTTAAACAATTATTCACCTATGGACACAGCCGTCTCAAGATTCATTCATGATCTTAACGACACAATTCTTGACAGATCTAGCGTAGAGCTTACCAATTTAGATGAAGTTAAATCATTTGTACTTTTATTGAAAAATAATAAAGCCCCCGGTTTAGATGGCATTAATAGCATTATCCTTAAAAAGATGCCCGATTGCTTCTTTGAAACTCTATGTAAACTTTTCAACTCTTGTTTAACAGAAGGCTATTTTCCAACTATTTTTAAAAAAGCAAAAGTTATCCCAATTCCTAAGCCAGGAAAGGATCCTAAATTACCGTCTAGCTATAGACCAATCAGCATCCAAAGCCTATTGGATAAAGTATTTGGAAAAATAATTAATAAGAGAATTTTAAATTTTTCCAACCAAAATAATATTATTAACCCTCAACAGTTTAGATTCCGCAAGGAGCACTCCACAGTACATCAACTAAAAAGAGTCGTTAATTTTATTGAAACAAACAAAATAAATCGTAAGAGCACTGGAGTTATTTTTCTTGACATTGAAAAAGCCTGACATGACATGAAGGCCTGGTTTTTAAACTAAATTCCTTCAATTATCCAACGTACTTGCAAAAGATAATAAAGAGTTTTTTAGATCAGCGCTCGTTTGCAGTATCTATAGATAACACGCTATCTAGTGATAGACAAATCCCTGCGGGCCTGCCTCAAGGATCGGTATTATCACCTACTCTTTATTCAATATATATTTCCGATTTTACTATTCGCAAGAATCAAGAAGTAGCTTTTGACGCTGACGACAGTGCTTTTATTTGCTGCGGTAAGGTGTCAAACGCAATAATCAAAAAAATGGAAGATAGTTTAAAATCTACCAATAAATACTTTGATAAATGGAAGATAAAAGTTAATGTTAGTAAAACACAAGCTATTATATTTCCTTATAATAGATCACAGAAACGTATTCCTACAAAACATTTATATTCTAGGGGAGTTTTTATTCCTCTGCAGGATAGTATCAAATATCTAGGTATTGTCTTTACCCCTTACTTATCAGAAGATCTAAACTTAATTTAAAAAACAAGATCCTTATTTACAAAATGTGTATTCGATCAATTATGACCTACGGATGCCAAGTCTGGTTTAATAAAGCTGCTAAAACTTACACAAGAAAATTACAGATAATACAAAATAAAAATCTGAAAATAATTCATAACCTACACCCCAGATATTCTACTGATCTACTGCATAGAAACTTTAAGCATAAAATGTTTAATTCATTTGCAAGGGAACTGACACTGTCATTTAATGAAAAATGCAGAACGTCTACATAAGAAATTTGCTAAACAATCACTAACACTCTTTTTTACTTAAAGAGTTATAATTAATTTTTGTTTTTAAAATTTCTTATAACGTTTAAGTATGTACAAGGTTTTTTTTTGACAACTTTTCCTTAACACTGTGATATTAGTAGTTTCCTTATTTAATTATTTAGATTTTAATTGTTGTAATACTTTTAAGTAAATTCTCATAACAATGTAATTATTTTATTAAAGGTTTCAATAAAGTCAATAATAAAAAAAAAAAAAAAAACAGTTGTGTTTCAACACATTGGGTTTATCAAAAAACAGGTCAAAAACAGTTATACTTAAACACAGTATAAGACATTTGTAGCTTTCTAAAATTGGGGATGAGCTCGCTTAAGCAACCAGCGAAATGTGCATCGGAACCAGCTTATTCCCACAACAATAAATTTCAATTTTATTCTACCTTAATTTTTAATTAAGCCCTGGGAATAATAGAAAAAATTAACTAAAAACTTGTTTATGCTATGTTCGCATATAGAGGTTTATTGAAAAACGAGTCGTTTTCTCAGAAACACAAACAAATTGATTTGTTTTTGAATATATTTCAAAGCCAATTAAAGTTATTTAATTATTTGGAACACGAAAAACATACTAAATTTCCATACAGGGAAGAAATTTTTAGTAAACATAGAAATTTGTTGGAAAAAGAATTTGTAAAAATAGTCAAAAAGTTTAAAAACAAAAACCTTAACAGACCGTCTAGACGTAACATAATATGTAAGATTTTTGTGTCAGAGAGTGTCAAATACGCTCTCCGAGAGAATTATTTCACGTGTAGATTCAAATATTAGTATTATAAGATGTATTATGAGACTGTTGTGATGAGATTTCTCTACACAACCATCTTATAAGATGAATTGTCAAAAAAATACACATACACGAAATTTTGCTTGTGTGTGTGCATGTGTATTTTGGAAATTATTGAAAAACTATGTTATTTTGTAAAATTGTTTCCTTTTAGTGTTTGTTTTACATGTTAAAAAGTCATTTTTATAACAATTGTGTTAAAAAAGTGCGAACTGCTTAAATAAAAAGGCCATGTTTACTCTGTAACTGATTGAAAATAATAATATCTTATAGGATTTATTAGAATACGTGTACCCCTTATTTAAGATTTAACATAATATAAACAAAATGTTTACTCTCCTCTGCCGGCGTTATCTTACATATTATATCAGCGTTAATCTCAGTTGTAGACCTGGGGTAAAAATTATGAATGAAATTTATATTTGTTTAAAAATTTTGTTTTTTGAATTAAAAAGTTTTCGAATGAAATTTATATTTGTTCATAAACGAAAAACAGGCCGAAAACAAAAACACAATAAAATGATATGTGAACAATGGTGTTTAAACTTATTATTAATTTGTGTGAATATAACATAATATAACACATAAAAATATGATTATTCTCCATACAGGGAAGTAATTTTTCGTATTTTTAGTACATTGGAATATAGTGAACATACCCTAAATAAAAAACGTCAAACAATTTAAAACAAAAAATTACATTTCCGTGAACACAACATAATTTTAAGCGCGAGAAGATGAAAAACTTGCCCAACAAAATTTTTTTCACGACAAAATATTTTTTGTAAATAAATTTAAAAAAAAAATAACCAAATTAGAAATAAAATACCAAAATTAAAAATGTTGAAATAAATTTTAAGTACTTTTCTCTTTTGAGCATTTTGGACACATTTAAAAAAAGATAAGTTTAATTTTACTGTACGCCCTTAATAATATATATATATATATATATCTATATATATATATATATATATATATACATATATATATATATATATGTATATATATATATATATATATATATATATATATAAAGTTCCCAGCAAGAAATAAATGAAAAAGTCCTGATTTTCACATTGTGTCGCAATTGAAAGTAAGTACTTAGTGCTGAAAAAAGAGCTGTAGTTGTTATTTTTTTATCCCACGATTCCCATGGTTGTTATGATTCATGTTCTTTGTTTTTGAAATTCTTCTCTTAAAACAATGTTTATAAAATTTCTTAATAAAAATATTAGTTTAATTTTGTTAAAAGATAATATAAAACGCTTTTAAATTTGTGCAATTTTAATTTCCTTAGAAATTGTTAACCTTTATTTCCTGCTAAAAATACATTTCACTCATTTACTTCAAGAACTTCAAAAAACAACTTGTCTTAGTTTTGTAGAAGTCGCATTCAAAGTTTTTAAATGCCATTTAGCTTAATAGAAAAATCGGTGACCATAACAGATATGTACAAGATATTTTTACAAAAGATAAAGGTTGATATAAAGTACATTTCTACATCATTAACTAAAAAATCAAGTTTTTTGAGTTATGACGTTCATGAAGTAGAGTGATTTTTTTTTTTTTCGAAGAGATTTAAAGTTAAATATCTTTATTGTGAAAAGATTATATCTTCTATAAATATTATGGTTGTCATTGGAACAGAAATTATTCGATTATTTGAGGAACATATTTTTTATTCTTTCGAATAAAAAATTTGTTGAAAATTATTGAAAATTTCGTTAGGATATATAAATGTGTAAATCAAGTTTTAATAGATTTTGGGTTAAAGCCTTTCACGAACACTGAAGTCTCAATATTATTTGAAAAAAAAAAAAAAAAAAAAATAGAATAGCTTTTCTAAAAATTTAATCAGACGTCTTAAAGTTAGAATATTATTCTATTATTGTTAAATTCTTAAAAATTTCCAGCTCATATTATTTTTTTTAATGTTCAACAAAAAGTGCTTTTTTTTTTTTTTTTTTTTTTTTGAGAAATTTTCATTTATTATTTATTTCAAAATATTTTATTGGCTCAAGTAATGTGAAAATAACCGAAGATTCGGAAATATATTACGTTAGCTTGTTAGCTGAACTCAATCACCCAATAAATAATATCAAAAATTAAAAAAAGTAGATTTTAGCAACATTGATGGTCATTTACTTTATTAAAAAAAAAAAAAAAAAAAATCTAAAAAGAACAGAAGAATTAGTTTTGCTTTTAATGATATGTACTGCCACCATCAATAAAAAGTGAAAAGATTTTTTCAACACATCTGCTTTTATTAAAAAAAAAATAGTAATCGTTTTAAAGCCAAAATGCTTAATTATGTTTTTTATGAATGATAATTTTAAAGAAATTTAATTTCATTATATAATTTGTCTATAAATTGAATACGGAATAGATGTTTTTGTTGTGTTTAATAAAACCAAAAATTGATTTACAAAATACTAGTTTTTGCATTTTTTAAACTTGTAATTAATTATTCGAACAATATATTTTATTCATTCGATTAATCGATGAAAATTCAAATTTATGAGATATCGCTCATATACCAAAACAAACTCTAATAATTGTCTGTTTGTCGGAACAAAACTTGGTTTGTAGAGTGTAATTAGACAATGGAATGCGTATTTTCTGTGCCGCAACACAATTCATTAGCACTTTTGATCTTTTTAAAATTGTGTTTTCTTCTTAGTTTTTATTGATATTTTATCACAAAGTTTATTTTATTCTTTGCAAATATATACGACATTTACAGAGTAATCTAAAGAGTACTTTCGAATAGTTTATAAAAACTAAATTTTGGTTTAACAAAAAATAACCAAAATGGAAGAAATGTCACCATCTCCAATTTGTAAAACAAAATAACCAGTTTAAAAATAACCAAAACGACAGCAATCTTGTGCAGACTAGAAATGAGAATTTTCAACTTTGCAGACACAAATTTAAGTACTACCAAGTAAAATTTTATGAATTTAGTTTAGTGAATGTTTTGTGCAAAATAATGACACCATTTCATATATAAGAAAGCTGTAAATGTGTAAAATGTTTTACAAAATTGTTAAATAATTTTTGTTAAGAAATTTATGGAATGAATAAAATAAGTTTCTTTTATTTCAATTATTTTGCATTATATTTATTTAAACTAGCAAAAAAAAAAAAAACTTTCTATTATATTACATTGTTCGACCTATTGTGTCCAAACGAAGACATGTGTCTAAAAATATAATTTGATAGAGGGAGGTCTTGGCTACATTTTCCCATACTTGATTTTTCCCAGATCATCTATGTATTCAAACAAAACTTTCAAAAAACTGGCTCAAAGAAGGTTACCCCCTGTTTTTATAAAACGAAAAAAAAAAATCGTTCGACAATATGTATGGAAAAACAAATAAATTTCAAATTTATATGTTGTTTTCCATTCAATTTGTTGAAACTAATTTCTTGTCCATTTTATAAAACAGGGAGTTCATGAAGCCACTATTTGACCTACTGCGTCAAAAACAGGAAAATATGCAAAAAATCGGAAAACAGGGTTTGGTAAAAAGAAGTCTTAGCTACATTCCCTCATACTTGTTTTTTCCCCAGATCATCTATGTGTTCATACAAAATTTTCAAAAATCTGGTTCTAAAAAGTTAATCAAGCCTCTATTTGACCTACTGAGTCAAAACAGGGACATATGCCAAAAATGGCTATATAGAAAAATATCGCTAAATCGGTACCCAGTATTTCTCTTTAGAAAAAGTGCTTTATTTTCCACACAACACAAGAGGTACTAAGCGGTGTGCCATTTTTTATGGCTGGCGTCCCCATTAAATCTACAAATCATATATATTTTTAAATACCTAGTTATATATCACAGGTTTTATATGTACAGTAGAGTGGTCCCATTTAATTTTAAATTTGCAATACACTTTGGTTTTCTTCATACGATGTTAGACCACCCTTCTGTACATATATATATATGTACACATATAACCTGTGATATATAACTAGGTACTTAAAGATATATATGATTTGTAGGCCTAATGGGGATGCCAGTAAAAAAAAAATGGCAATGCACACCGCTTAGTACCTCTTGGGTTGTATGGAAAACTAATTTTCAAAAACATAGTACCAATTTTTAAAAATAGAAAAAATATAGTTTTTCCGATTTGGCGATACTTTTTGATGGAGACATTTTTAGAGATTTTTTTTCTATATGGTGATTTTTTGCATATGTCCCTGTTTTTTTTTTTAATTTTGTATGAACACGTTAGGTGGTCTGGGGAATATAGCCAAGACTTCCATCTACCAAATCCTGTTTTCCGATTTTTGGCACATGTCCCAATTTTGACAAAGTAGGCCAAATAGTGGCTTGATTAACTTTTTTTGAACCAGTTTTTTAAAATTTTGTATAAACACATAGTTGATCTGAGAAAAAACAAGTATGAGGAAATATAGCCAAAACCTTTCTCTATCAAACCCTTTTTTTCGATTTTTGTCACATGTCCTCGAGTTCAAGTAATTTGAATGATAAGAATAGTACTAAATTAAATAAATATAACGCAAAATAATTGGAATAGAAGAAATATTTTTTATTCATTCCATAAATTTCGTAACAAAAATTATTTAACAATTTATTAAAACATTTTATGTAAAAAGTTTGTTGGGATTATACTATATGCAATTGTGATGCCATATTTTGTAGTACAAAACATAGTACTCAATTCATAAAATTTGACTTGGTAGCACTTAAATTTGTGTCTGCAATGTTAAAAATTCACATTTTTAGTCTGCACAAGAGAGTTTATGAAAAAATATTGTTGCTCTCTGAAAAAAGAAGAAGGCGAAATGAAACGTATGGCAGTAGTTCTACAAAGCAACAGTACGGCAAATTAATTAATTTTTTTTATACATGAAGTTTGACACTTTAGTGAGTAAGCAAAAATTGTGTTATGGCGAAATGAAACGGGAGGCGGTAGTTCCAAAAAAACAAAAATGCGGCGAATTCATTAATTTTTTTTTACTTGGAGTTTGACACTTCAACGGGTAAGCAAAAATTGCGCTTATATGGAGTTTGACAGCTCTAAGTGTTAATAAAATAATAATAACCTGATAAAGTGAGGTGATCCGTTGAATTACTTTGACAGTTCAAAGTAATAAAAAATAATCAGCTTATTAAGTGAGGTCACCTGTTTGAATTCGCCTTTGTTGATATGTATGTTGGTATGTATGTATAAACTTCTTCAAATTCAATGTTTATATGTATAACTAATTATTTTTTCTAGTACTTAAAACTGTCAAACTCCATATAAGCACAATTTTTGCTTATCCATTGAAGTGTCGAACTCCATGTATTAAAAAATAATGAAAAAATTAAAAATCACAAATAATACAGAAAATACTATTTATCTGATTAATATCTTTTGAATGAATATTTACAATTTAATTCTTTTTATTTTATCTCAAATTTATATCTTCGGCTACGGCCCAGTGTTTTCAATTCTAAAGTAAAACGATTCAAAAAATTCAAATTGTGCCAAAACTCATAAAATAATGTTAAAATTACATAACAAAATTAGGCACAAATTAATAAACAGTAATTAATCTAACCAAAATTTTCGAGGAACATTTCAATTTTGTCAGGTGTTTCCACAAAGAAGAAAGTTATTAATATTGTCGAAATTGTCCAGAATTCTCAATGTACAGACTAAATTCGATTTTTAAAACTGCATGTATAAAAAAATGGTTTAATTCGCCGTATTGTTGTTTTTATAGAACTGCTACCACCCGTTTCATTTGTAATTTATGTAATGTAGATGGGTAGTAAAGAAAAAAAATTAGGGAATGGTAATTAAAATTGGTTGTATGTTGTAGATTTTATGTCAACGATTTTCTACTGAAATCGATTATTGGGTTTCAAAAATCGATTTTAGTCTGTACATTGAGAATTCTGGACAATTTCGACAACATTAATAAATTTCTTCTTTGTGGAAACACCTGGCAAAATTCAAATTTTCCTCGAAAATTTTTGTTAGATTGATTACTGTTTATTCATTTGTGCCTAATTTTGTTATGTAATTTTTACATTATTTTATGAGTTTTGGCACAATTTGAATTACAGTACACGCTCGGAAATTCTAACCACTTTGTTTTAGGGCGATTCGAATTTCCGAATTATTCGAATTTCTGGACGGTTTTTTTATACAAAAATTTATGAAAATTTGACTATAAAGATATAAAAAACTATGTTTTTTCATTTTGGTTCATTTAACATAAAAACTATAAAAAACTTAACGAAATATAACAAAAAATTTATTTATTTGACTTTAGTACGTATAATATAAATACATATGTACAAAAAAACTGACTTTTAAACTCTAACAATATCAACAAGATCTGTAAATCATCTATTAAAATGGGATTGTCAAAATTTTAGTGTTTACAATAAAAAAAGAAAAAACCGCTCGGAAATTCGAATTTTGGATTCTAATTTTAGAGCGATAAATGTAATGAAATTACTGATTCGAATTTCTGGAAATTCGAATTTCTGAGACTTCGAATTTCCGAGCGTCTACTGTATTTGAATCGTTTTACTTTAGAATTGAAAACACTTGGCCGTAGCCGAAAATATAAATTTGTGATAAAATAAAAAGAATTAAATTGTAAATATTCATTCAAAAGATATTAATCTTTAAAATCAGATAAATAGTATTTTCATTATTATTTGTGATTTTAAATGAGTCGGAGGGTTCAATAGGTCCAATAATTTTAAGTAAAATGTTTGAGAATTGGTTAAAGTATACTTTCTTGATTTTTGAATAAAAAACAAATTAACTTTAAATTAAAATCGATTTTATACTCGGTTAATCGATTTTGAAAATCGAAATAAAAAAGTTGATCTTAAAATAGATTTTTTATTTGAGATAACATCGGCAGAGGAGAGTAACCATTTTGTTTATATTATGTTAAATCTTAAATAAGAGGTAAACGTATTCTAATAAATCCTATAAGATACCATTATTTTCAATCAGTCACACTTTTTTAGCATAATTTTTTTAAAAATGTTTTTATCATATAAAACAAACACTAAAAGGAAACAATTTTACTAAAAACACTGTTTTTTTTAGTAATTTCCGAAATACACATGCTCACACACAAACTTTCGTATATGTTTATTTTTTTTGTCAGTTCATCTTATAAGGTGGTTATGTAGGGAAATCTTATCACAACAGTCTCATAATACATCTTATAATACTAATACTTGAATATACACGTGAAATAATTCTCTCAGAGAGCGAATTTGATACTCTCTGACACAAAAATCGTACATATTATGTTACGTCTAGCCGGGCTGTAAAGCGCTGTTACGTCGAACACAAAAAAAAAAAAAAAACGCTGAAGTGACATCGATGTTTACGTATGCCGGCGCCGGCTTTGAAATTTTTCGGCGTAGGTCAATGCAACCAACTTCATTATATTTATTTTTCCCGCCAAATTGGCTATTGTTTGCATTGTGCAAATTGTGTTAAAGAATTTTGTTTTGCGTCCTGCAACATATAGTTTTGGAAAGAAAGTTCTCTGGTAGACTTTTTTTTGTTGAGTTTTGAACTAAATTGCTATTTAAGAATTGTTAAAAAGTGTTAAGTGAAATTAGCTAATCAATGGCTGACGCAGAACAATATATCAAAGACATACAAAGGGAGTATGTAGATTTTTTGGATGATGAAGAGGACCAGGGTATATACTCGGGACATGTCAAAGATATGATAGCGGAGAAAAGCAAGCGCCTAATTGTTAATATAAATGATTTAAAACGTAAAAATCCACAACGTGCTTTAGGATTGCTTAGTAACGCCTCGGACGAACAATTGGCATTTGGCAGAGCTCTCAAGGAATATGTATCTACAGTAGATCCATCATATGCAAAGCAACATGAAGACTTCTTTGTGGGTTTTGAAGGATGTTTTGGTAATCGTCATGTTACGCCACGTTCTCTTACTTCCATGTAAGTTTAAACTAATCAACTACCATAGAAATATTAATTCATTTTGATAACTGTTTTTAGTTATTTGGGAAATATGGTTTGTGTGGAAGGAATTGTTACCAAAGTGTCTCTCATCCATCCCAAGATTGTGCGTTCAGTGCATTTTTGTCCGGCCACACGTAAAGTAATGGAGCGAAAATACACCGATTTGACATCATTTGAAGCAGTGCCTTCAACTGCTGTTTATCCCACTAAAGACGAAGATGGCAATTTGCTAGAAACCGAGTTCGGTTTGTCCGTATACAAAGATCATCAGTCTCTGACCATACAAGAAATGCCCGAAAAGGCACCGGCTGGACAGTTGCCACGTTCGGTTGATATTGTTTGCGATGACGATCTTGTAGATCGCTGCAAGCCCGGAGATCGTGTACAAATTGTGGGAAATTATCGTTGCTTGCCAGGAAAACAAGGTGGATACACATCTGGCACTTTCCGTACCGTGCTATTGGCAAATAACATATCACTTTTGAGTAAAGAAAGCAATATGGACATCAGTCGCGAAGATATCATCTTGTGTAAGAAATTAGCTAAAAACAATGACATATTTGAGTTACTTTCGAAGAGTTTGGCACCCTCTATTCATGGCCATGCGTTTGTAAAGCAAGCCATTCTTTGTCTTCTGCTGGGAGGAGTGGAGAAACTTCTTCCAAATGGAACACGTTTACGTGGCGATATAAATGTTTTACTTATAGGTGATCCTAGTGTTGCAAAGTCTCAGCTCTTGCGTTATGTTTTGAATACGGCTCCGCGTGCTATACCAACAACCGGTCGTGGTTCCAGTGGTGTTGGTCTTACGGCAGCAGTGACCACCGATCAGGAAACTGGAGAACGTCGTCTAGAGGCTGGTGCCATGGTCCTGGCAGATCGTGGTGTTGTCTGTATTGATGAGTTCGACAAAATGAGTGACATTGATAGAACAGCAATTCACGAAGTAATGGAACAGGGTCGTGTTACCATTTCTAAGGCTGGCATACATGCTTCATTAAATGCTCGTTGTTCTGTATTAGCTGCTGCCAATCCTGTTTACGGTCGTTATGATCAATACAAAACTCCCATGGAAAATATTGGCTTACAAGATTCATTACTGTCACGTTTTGATTTGCTGTTCGTGATGTTGGATGTAATTGACAGCGATATTGATCAAATGATATCTGATCATGTTGTTCGTATGCATCGTTATCGTAATCCCAAAGAAGCTGATGGTGAACCTCTTTCTATGGGAAGTTCTTATGCAGATTCCCTTTCGTTTACATCGAATAGTGAGGAGAAGAAAGAGACCGAAATGTATGAAAAGTACGATGCTTTATTACACGGCAAATCACGCAAGCGACATGAAAAAATTCTGTCTGTAGAATTCATGAGGAAATACATCCATATTGCAAAGTGTATGAAACCGAAGTTAAGCGAACAGGCCTGCGAAGCCATTTCAAATGAATACTCGCGTTTACGGTCTCAAGAAAGTGTACAAAATGACGTAGCTCGTACTCAGCCCGTTACAGCTCGTACATTGGAGACATTGATTCGTTTGGCCACTGCTCATGCCAGAGCTCGTATGTCAAAGACTGTCACCGTAGATGATGCTCAGTCTGCTATTGAACTTGTGCAGTTTGCTTACTTTAAAAAAGTTTTAGAAAAAGAAAAAGGCCACAAGCGCCGCAGAGATGGTGGCTCTTCGGATGAAGATCAGGCTGTCGAAGAAAATGGAACTCAGAAGTCACCATCACGTCGTAGCAAACGTACACGTACAGAAGTCAACAAAGACTTTACCAATGTGGGTGCAGATAGCGATGAGGACATCGAGACTCCTCAGCCAGATGCTGGCGATTTAACGCTTCGTGATACTCGACGATCAATACCTGCCCGCAAACCATCGGCAACGCGTGTTACTTCTCAGTCAGAATCACAAACTTCCCTGGACACATCATCCACCGGTGCTAGCGTTTCTACGCCTGCTTCTATTACGGATGCTCGTTTGGGTATTTTCAAAAACAATCTTCAGCGTTTGTTCCGGGAGGCTAGAGAACAAAGTTTGTCTTTGGCTCGCATAACTACAGCCATTAATGAAAATAATGCAGAACAGTTCACTGATGGTGAAATAGAAGCAGCAGTTAATCGTATGACTGATGACAATCAAATTATGGTAGCAGATGGTATAGTTTTCTTAATCTAAAAAAAGAGAAATACAAAATTATTATAAAACATATTTTTTTTATTGAACCAACAAGAACTACATTATTACTAAGCTTCAAAATTTATTCGTTATATATTATACTTTAAAAATATGTATATGTAATGTATTTTCCTGCATTCTTTTTTTTTACTTATATATTTTAATAAAAAAAAGAAATTACTGTTTAAAAATTGTTGTATGTATATGGAGTTGCAAGTTCAAATTATTTGTAGCCTGGAATATAAATGGTATTGTATTTTAATTTAATAATATTTTTGCTATTTTTCAACAGTTTATTTATGTTTATCGCATGTATTATATAGAATTCGTAACAAATACTTATATATCGTCACCTTAAATGCGAAAGGAAGTAACCACAATTAAAAATTTTTTGCTTTAAAATTAAGTGATTAAGTTAGAAATTTTTAAACGTTCATTTAAAACAAAAATAGATAAAGAATAAAACTTTAATCAAATTTTCTTAATAATTTTCTTTATAAAGTTGATGGCCTTTTGACTTTTGTTAATAATGATGTCATTTTTGAAGACATCTCTACAAACAGATAGAAGATATCTTAGAGGAAGATAAAGCGGCAATATCCCCTATTTATCAACCAGACGATAACAAAGTAACATTTTGCAATTTCATCCATTTATAACATAATCACATAATAATAGTGTTTTTTTAGTTCCGAAAATATTGCCGATTTATCATCTAGAGTAATCGCTTTCGAATTACTTATGTGTATTCCAATTGAGACACGAAAAATGATTCTTTCGCAATACTAATTCTATTTTTGCCGCAGTAATATTTTTCATCCCGGCAAATACGTTTAGCGAGTCACTGTCGTATTGTTGTGTTTGCTCGGATGAATATGCAATTTTTTGTGTACATCGTAGAAAAAATATGATCCAATTACTTTTTTAATTGTAGGGGAAAGTGGGGTGTTATGGCATATGGGGTAATAAAGAAAATTTTGCATTTTTCGCTGTCATAGAATCCAAGTCGGAATTACAAACCAATATTGATTTCATTTCGTGTCATTAAACTGTATTTTCGAATGTACAAAAATTTACAGGATTTGCGTTCGCATACCCAAAATCCAGTAAAAGGAGAAAAAATTGAGAGAGAAAAACTACAGTTTATAAACTAAGTATTTTAAATTTTTCTAGTTTTACTTTTTTCTTGAAAATCCAGTACATCATATGGTTGCAAAAAATAAACAAATGTTATCAATGGAAGGAAAATGTTCGAAAAATTAAAAAATTGTATTGCATTAAAATTTTATTAGAAGTGCAATAAACTACAATAAATGTATTTGCAACAAAAGGAAAAATGTAGTTGTTATCCACTAAAGTGCATATATTTTGGTAAAAACTTGGATAATTTTTGTTGTTTAGATGAATTTGTTTCAACAGGCTGTTGTGGTTATTTTACTGGATTTTACAAATTTTCCGTTCGCGTACTTTTTTGTTTACAAGTTTTTTAAGAGTAAAATCTTAAATTTAATCAGTAAATACTCAGTTTACTTGATTATACTGGAAAAGTAAAAGAACGGACCAAATAAAACTGATGTTCGGATCAGTTGTTTCATACATTTCATTTATAAATTTTTAATGTAACTTTTTTTTAGAAAAAGTGGTAAGCAATAGTGTTTTTGTTGAAATATTATTAAAATTGTCGTCGCCATTTTAAATCCGATTGTAGAATGTGGTACGTCGTTGTTAATGGTTCGACAACCGCTTAAATTTTCTCTTTGGTGATTTTTGAATCCGATATCGAATTCTCGATGTCACTTCTGGTATTTCGGATACATCCCTGGACATCTAATGTCCATGATTATATTTAGTTTTTAAAGTATTTCAATTTATGTATAAATAATAAAATTTCAAAGGTCTAGAAAACTGTTTAAGTTTAAAGCAATTTGATTTAACAAAATTTAAAACATACTGCACTTAAAATAATTTAAGTAAAATGTTTATTTTTTACTTCATTCCATAACTTCTAAAGTTAAGGTATAACCACAAATAAATAATATTTTTCGTATAAAAGATTTTTTATATAACAACAACAATTTTGTTAAGTGAAATAGACTTAAGCTTACACAGTTTTTTGAGCCTTTGAAATTTTATTGTTTATGCATAGAACCTTAAAAACTAACAAGTTAGAGTGCTATATTCGGCTGTGCCGAATCTTATATACCTTTCACCCGTGTTGAGATATGTTATATGAAAATGAAATACATTATATTGGATGTAATTACAAATATATTTACTTATTCTATATCTATGTAAACACTAAAAACTAAATAATTTACATTTTCATATAAAGATGAAATAGAATCAAGATTTTATAAATCCTCATGTAAATTTTAAAATGAGGTGTAATTTTGTTTGTTTGTTTACGTATCAATCACGTCTAAACGGCTGAACCGATTTTCACGAAATTTGACACAGATAGTAGCAGTGCCAGAGGTGATTGTAGGCTATATCAGATTTCTACTTTTAAAAAAATGTATTTTTTGAATTTTGCATGTTATTAATGAAGCTATTTACATGAAATTTGACGCGCAGATAATGATTGCATCCTAGAATGTTATGTTGGATTTTCATCGGATGCCATGCCTATAGGTTAGGTTAGGTTAGGTTGGAAAGGGCGGCGCATTTTCGCCTACACCCAGAGGCCAAACGGCCCATTGTGATCCCTTTATGAAAAGAAGAAAAAGAAAAAGAGAAAAGTGGAACCTATACCCAATCAATCAGTTATGATTGTTCCTAAGCCATTTTATCCCCATAACAAACCCTATGAGGTTGACAAGTCCTTTGCCATTAACCTCACCTAGTTCATGTAGTGTATGGCTTCCAAACCACTTCAACCTATTACGCTGAAGCCCTACGCAGTGACAGAGTATGTACTCCACTGTCTCTAGCTCCTTAACATCATCGCACGTTCTACAGAAGTCTGATGTGCCAATGTCCCACTTACTCATCATATTCCCTATTGAGAAATGACCCGTAACCATACCTACTATGACTCTAAGACTACCACGACTCATACCTAGAAGATGCTTGGAATCCGCCAGTTTTAAGCTAGGCCATAATGCCCTAGAAACTCTGCAGTCCGATCTGTCATTCCAGGCTCGATTCGTGTTGTCCAGAGTCCACTCCCCTATGGCCCTAAAGAAGGACCCAATTGGAATCCTAACAGATGACTCTATGAAAGACCTATCTAGCTCCGAGCCACTTCGAGCTAGCTCATCGGCTATTTCGTTGCCAAGAATGTCACAATGACCAGGAACCCAACATAGTCTCATCATATAGGAATCCATTAACCTTCTCAATTCCCTTCTGCACTCAAGTACCAATCTGGACCTAACAAAATGACTAGTCAGAGCCAATAACGCCGCCTGACTATCAACATAGATAGTAATCTCAGACCCCCGTTCAACATTCCCTTCAATCAAGCCGAGAGCCTTATAAATGCCAAGAATCTCTGCTTGAAAGACACTACAACTGTCAGACAATTTGTAGGATCGTCTGATATCAGTTCCCATAAAGTATACACCTGCACCAGTGCCAACTTCCATTTTCGAACCGTCCGTGAAGACCGCGCACCCTCCATAGAGCTTTTCTACTCCATCCCAAAGATCCCTGCTAGGTAACACCAAAGCGGGAGTAGCCCCGAAGTCAATCGTGGTCCCGACATAATCCGTAGGTTCAGCCAAGGATAGTGTCCGACCGTTGAATCTGACTTCATCTAGTATGCTGACATGCCCCGCTCTAGAGGAACCTAATAAACCCAGTTCCTTCAATCTAAATAGGCCACGGACAGCCATACCCCTCACGAATTCCTCAATTGGAAGAAGGTGGAGGATTATGTCCAGCGCCGTCTGAGGTGGACTTCTCCTGGCACCTGAGATGCCAATTGAAGCACACCTCTGAACTTTAGAGAGAAGTTTCCTGTACGTTTCCCTACTCAATACCTTCCACCAGACTGTACAGCCATAAGTAAGAATAGGTCTAACAACCGAAGTGTAAATCCAGTATACAACTTGCGGCTTAAGACCCCAATTCTTGCCTATAGAGTTCCTGCAGGTGTAATAGGCATTGAGTCCCCTCTTGACCCTCTCCTGAGTGTTTCTCCTCCAAGACAATTTACTGTCCAAGTACACACCCAGGTATTTGGCCTCACTTGACAATACAAGCTCAATCCCGTTCAATACTGGTAAGCTAAAATGCTCAACCTTGTATTTCCTAGTAAACAAAACTAGTTCCGTTTTCCCGGGGTTTACCCCTAATCCCTTACTGTTGGCCCAAAGGGACAGATCACGTAAACCTGTCTGCATGACCTCACTGATCGTAGATAAAAACTTACCAGAGACCAGTAAAACAACGTCATCGGCGTAGGCCACAATCTTCCGTCCCTTAGCATCAAACTGTCTTAAAATGACGTTCACGGCCAAGAGCCACAGTAATGGAGAAAGGACCCCCCTTGCGGTGTGCCCCTAGTCACGAGTTTCCTCATATAAGTGCCTCCCATGTTTGAGTTGATAACTCTGCTGCTAAGCATCAGAATTATCCACTCAACAAGGAGCTTACTTATATTCAGCGAAACAAGTGATTCCTCGATAGCCTCTATCGTGATATTATTAAAGGCCCCCTCTATATCGAGAAAAGCCGCCATGGTATATTCCCTCTGCAGCAGACCTCGCTCAATGTAACTCACAACGTCATGCAGAGCACTCTCAACGGACTTACCCTTGAGATAAGCATGTTGAGACTCGCTAATGACCTGAGTTCCTATACTAGTCCTAAGATAAAGATCGATCAGTCTTTCTATTGTCTTCAATAGAAAAGACGATAGGCTGATCGGTCTGTAATCCCTGGGCTTCGAGTGGGTATGAAAATGACCCTTACCTCTCTCCACCCCCTGGGAATGTACTTCATTCTAAGACATTCCCTAAAAACCTCCGTCAATAGAGAGATGGCTCTTTCATCGACATTCTGTAGCATGGCCGGAAATATTCCATCCGGGCCAGGAGATTTGTATGGCTCGAATGAATTTACCGCCCATAATACTTTGTCTCTAGTGATCATCTCCCTTATCACATCGGTATCCCCAGCATCTGATTCGGGTTGTAGGTTATCACTGACGCTACCTGTCCCTCCAA
This sequence comes from Protocalliphora azurea, assembly GCA_932274085.1. Classification (NCBI taxonomy): domain Eukaryota; kingdom Metazoa; phylum Arthropoda; class Insecta; order Diptera; family Calliphoridae; genus Protocalliphora; species Protocalliphora azurea. The sequence goes on along the minus strand of OW026519.1, from coordinate 103,097,014 downwards.
CAGATTCTATATCCCTACAGCCTGGAAAATGAGTCTCCATAAGTAAACTGAGGGACTCTGAGCTAGACTCTGTCCACGAGTTATCCTCACGTTGTATGTATCCAGGTGCCACTGGGTCCTTGGATAATACTCGCCTAAACCTAGACAACTCGTTAACAGAGTCCACCGATTCACAGAAATTTACCCATGAAGTCCGTTTCGCTCGTCTAATGTCCTTCTTATACTTAGAGAAACTATCCCTATAGCTATTCCAATCCTCATCACTCCTCGTTAGTTTGGCTCTATTAAACAGCTTCCTAACTGTAGACCGCTGGTCCCTAAGTTCCCTAGTCCACCATTTTGGCTGTTTCCTTTTCCCAGGATAAATCACTGGACAATTGAGCGCAAAACTATTCCTAATAACATTCGTGAAATTATTCACCGCCAACTCGATACCCTCAACTGAATCTCTCCAGTCCTCAGTATCCCTAAGGTCCCTACAGACTGACCTCCTGAAGGACTTCCAATCTGTCCTTCTCGAGTTCCTATAGGGCTGCTCCCTCGCCTTCTCAAAGTCGAGACCAAAAGATATCATGCTATGGTCAGAAAAAGAGTAATCCAAAACTACTCTCCAATCCCTAACATAATTTCCCCCACGGTTAGCCAGCGTTACATCTATAACTGTTTCCCTATCTTTCGCTCTGAACGTAGGAGTAGTACCCCTATTACAGATATGCAGATCATAACAAGTTATAAAATCGTATACCAACTCACCTCTTTTGTTGATGTCCCTGCTTCCCCATTGATAGTGGTGAGCATTCGCATCACATCCCAAGACCATGTACGCGCCTTTCCTCCTAGCGTGCTCCGCCAACTGCTGCAGAGCGATACCTGGTGGATCGGCTGCCTCATACGGCATGTACACAGCCGCCATTATAAGCCCGCTGTATCCTGCGGTTTCCTATTGGACGACTGTAAGGTCCCCACTGCTAAAGGAATGAAGAAAATTAATATTTAGATTATTCCTAGCCAGTATACATGTCCGTACCTTTTCCGTTGTGGATGGTATGAACAGGTTGTACCCCGTGACCCTCAGACCACATACCCTGGTGTTCTTAATCCAGGGTTCCTGTATGAGGGCCACGTCCACGTTGGAGTCAATGAGGAGTCTTGTCAGTTCGGTTGAGGCTGCCTCACAGTGATGCAAGTTAATTTGCACCACTGACAGCCTCTTTGGGTTTATCAGATTTGTTGAACCTAAACCTGATCACCCCAAATCCGAAATTGACAACTCCCCCCAGTGACTCCAGCTTCTTCAGAGACTCCTGATCCACTGCGAATCTGAAGTCTCTGCCTTGGTTCTCCTTACAAGTCATGGTGTTAACCAACTTCCATTGACCTGTAAGAAGACCCTTATTCTGATTTTCCAATACTGTCAGAATGGTTCCAACCTCTAAAATGGGTGGAGGGAACCATGCTGTCACTATTGGACGCAGGGGCAGCTCAGATGCGAGTATCACCTCAAGCTTCGCTCCTGGATAGAGAGTGTCGCACCTAGCAACTGCGTTCCTGAGAAATTCAAATGATTTCTCGTTCCCGCAGTTAATAGTCTTGACACCCTTCATCCAGTCTGCGCCTTTGAAGGATACCTCATCCGGCCTTCCTTTAACAAGAGCGATTTCCTCAATGAGCTTGTGTTCAATTTGTCGCCATTGCTCAACGCTGATCCTCCCATCTGGATCAACCCTGTCAATGACAGCAGCTTGAATACAATTCTGCAACATTGATTCCTTCGCTCTTTTCGATGTTGAGGGTTGTTCACTTCCTGATACAGCTCTCTTAATAACCTCCTTATGGAGGCCCTTACTAGAGCTGTTTGGCGTGTGAACAACCTTCTTGGCCATCGAAGGTTGCTGGTCATCCCCAGACCTGGCCCTCTTAACAACCCCCCTATGAGGGCCTTTAAGAGAGCCGGATGGGTTTTGACCAGCGTTCTTCGATGTAGAGGGATTCCCAATCGAAGCTCGTACAGCCCCACTACTGGAGCTGGCAGGCTTCGAAAGTAAAGTCCTCTGACTAGTTGATGGCTGATCATCTCCAGGCCTAGCATCTCTGACAACTTTTTGTTGGTTGCCAGGTTTGCTGGATGGTGTATGACCAACCATTTCAATGGTAGTTGTTGGCTTACCAGACGTTGCCTGCTGTTTCACTAGGACTGCAGGTTTGCCCGGGTTGCCACTACCAGAATAGTTCACTCCGGTAGGGATTGATGAAGAGGTTGGCTTTTCTCCTGTGCTCTCACGAGACACTTCTGGAGTGTTGCCAGCATCCACATACAATCCTTCAGGATAAGACATTCCCAAAGAGACACAGACAGGGCCGTAGATTCGTTCGAATCTTTTGACGTTCCTCCTGTGCTTCCTGATAAGGTACTTATCCTTACCTGTAAGTGGCAAAGGGCCTCTTTTGGCTATCTTGTGCAGATAACCAAGAGAGGCTCTTGCGCCACTACGAGCATGCTCCACTTTAGTTCGGTTTATATCGCCGGTTGTCGCATCAAGCATTACCGCGTCTTGCCGAACTAAACCACTGCCAGACGAATGACCCTCTGAGTTCGTCGAGCCATCCCCCCGCTCAGACCCCGCCTCAACACTCGAGTTCTTCTCCAGACTCTGAGCGCGAACTGAGATTACAGTGATCTCATGTTCATCTTCAGAGCCGAGAGTAAGATTCTCAAGTTTCTCAGTGGCGCTGGTCCCAGTGAAGGAATCCCTCGAGATACCCAGAATCTCATCCGTCTCTGATAGCTGGCCCAACAGTTGACTTTCCTGAAGAAGAATGTCACGTTGGACCCCTATCATCTCATTATCGTCGTCCGTACTCACGTCCATTTCAGTCCTGTCGCCCTGCGACTGTCCGTCATCTTGTGTCCGATTTTTAAGAATATTTGAATTTTCTATTTTGTCCCACGAGTATGCCAGTAAAGGAAAAGGACCATCTCGTGCAGTGACGGCGTGCGCGGACTAGGCTAGAATTACAACCAACCCGTGCCATGGACGTTGGAGGGGAGCTGTTAGCTGTTAGTTTGTTTAGGCACCAACTAACCATTCAGGTCCTCAGCACTGCTGCCTACCACCTTGACCTTAAAGTGCACTACATTTATTTGGTCCGCGAGAAGCTGTGTATATATACCCCCATGCGATGAGCCAGAATGCACCATTCAGTAGAGTGTGTATATCATGTGCCTTACAACCAATCCCCCCGATCCGCCACCTGGGGACGCGTCCGATAGGAGTAAATGTAGCAAAGACTCCAACGGATATTTTTCGTCAAATTTTTTATAACTCGAATTTTGTTTTATTTTTTGGGACAGGGAAGTAGTACCTAAATATATATATATATATATATATATATATATATATATATATATATATGTGATAACTATAGCATTAAATAGAGAAGCGCACCGAAAATAAAACAAATTTAATACTTTGGAATTTTACAGAAGTTCGTATATCCTTAAGGAAGATATAATCACTTTATGCAGAACAAATATTTTATAAATGTAAGACAATATTAAATTAAAAAAAGTTATGTGAAAAATTTATGGATGGATTTGACCGTTTTAAAAAACCGAAACTCTAAAAAAATTTTTATGATAGATTTCTGCAACAACGAGGACCATAACTTATATTAAAACAATTGTCGATCTTTCTGTGAAATAATGAAGTCTCTAGCTTACATAGGTGTTTCAAAATGTTTAAAAAGCCAAACATGCCTTAGTATATTGTTTTTTCCTGTACCGATGAAAATAACAACTTTAAGAGAGGCAGACATTAAATAAAAAAAACCGATTTGCCAATAACTTGGTTGCTTATGAACCGATTTGGTTCATAAGTTTTTTTTATGTTTTACTTATATATATTATTATATTGTTACGTTTTTACCTTTTAAAAACGGTCGTTTATTTCCTTTAAATAAACCTGTACTTTGATTGCAAATAACAGCAGTTTAATAGTTTAAAAATTGTAACGACTCTTAATTTTATTTAAAAATGTACAACAATAACAGTTTAAATAGTCACTTGCGTTCTAATATAAACACACACTTAAATTACACACGTTATACATCACACTTTAATAATGTACAAGATTATACAGCCAAGGCAGTTAATTTGTCTTTACTTAATGACGCTTCCAATTAGACTGACTCAATGGTGTTCTCACGGCTAATTTATATACACTGTATTACCTACTAGATGCTTCTTGAGAGCTCTATTTCTTTCTACAAACTAGAGCTTTCGATGTTAATGTTAGCAGCTTAAACATTTAGTCTTGCCATACTTACAAACAATGGTTGAAGTTTTTTATGCAATGTTGTATGTTTACAACTATGTTAATAATTTCTACAGATATGTTAACTGCTGTTAACATAAACAGAAATGTCTAGAAGCATTGAGAAAGATTTAAACCAGCCGTTGAAACCGTTATATTTGAATTCAAGTACAATTTCGTAACACTGCCCCCCGTTTAAGCCTGTTCGTCCCGAATAGGCACAGAATCACTTCTCCCATAGGTAGCTAGTCCTTCATTTTAAATCTCAGCCTCTTTTCTTTCCATATTCTGTACACCACGTCGCTTAATTTATTAATCACCTTGTATGGTCCATCACAATGGGTTTGTAGTTTGGGGAACAGTTCTTTCTTATGTTGTGGGTTATATAAAAGTACAAGCTGGCCTTCGTTAAATCCTTCAGAATTCGCTGCTCGATCGTATCTGGGTTTTATTTTTTTTGCTGGTCATTTTTATTCGTCTGCATACGAATTCATGAAGTTCGTTTAGGTCATCTTGATCTTGGGAAGTGTTTTCATTATTTGTTGATGAGGGCCTAACGAAGCTTTTTGCTGTTACAAGATCACTTATTATTTCTGATGGTTCTCTCAACCACAAACGGTTGTCCTTACAATATCCCTTCATACGAGCCCAAAGTAGCACCAAAGTTTCTGATTGTGGTACTAGCTTCTGATGCTCGAAGGTAACTAGCTTTCTTACTTGAGTTCTATTTTCATATCCGACGTCAAGGGGTATCTCCACATTTCGCCAAATCATACTTTTTTTCCATATCCAACGTAATGCCATGGCTAATCATGAAATCAGCACCAATGATAACTTCGTCCACAATATCGGCAACAATGAATACATGATTGACGGTAACGTTGGCAATGGTTAATTTCACATTTACTTTACCATAGACAGTGACCGGCTCCCCAGTAGCTGTGCGCAGACTTACCCCACGTAATGGTTCAATTGTTTTCTTGACTAAATCTGGCCTGACGATAGACTGTGATGCCCCGGTGTCTACAGTAAAAACGTGCTTCTGACCGCTGATGTACCCAGGAGTAGTAAGATTGCTATTTTTCTGCTGTATTACGGATATGAAGATTGTGGGACCCTCAGATGTGGGATCTAGCTCTTGCCCCATAGTGCTAGCTCGTTTTAGTTTTAAAGGTGATTCTTGTGATGATTGATGATTCTACTGATGGTTACTTCTTTGAGGAGAGGTAGATCTGGTTCGTTTTCTTGGTGCTTTGCAGTTTCGCTGAATATGAAACGATTTTCCACAATTATAACATTTTACTCTGACTTTACTTTGTTTCTCAATAAACGTCTCCAAAACCTTTTTTAATTCGTCGATTATATTTCTCTCATTATCAGGAACAACTTCAATATTTCGCACCTTGCATATTTGCGGCTTTGAAATTATTTTCGCCCTTTCTTGTGCCAGTGCGAATGAGACGGTTTCAGTAAATGATGGTTTAGGTGTGGCACAAACCGCGTGTTTTATTTCAGGATCTCGAATGCCATTAACAAATGCATCTATCTTGAAATGGTCCAAAAACGGGCTGTTTTCCCTTGGATAAGTAAGCTGCAGCAAACGTTCGATTTCCAACGCAAAGTCTTGTAGCGTCTTATTGGGCTTCTGCACTCTACCACGCAATTCCATTCGGTATAGTGCGTTTTTATGTTCATCATAACTGTTTCTGTTACATGCTGGCACGCTTTCAAGAACTACTGCTGCATTTCCTTTTAAGGCCAATATCAACTCTATAGCTTTTTCTTCGTCGTTCCGCATGTTTCTAATGGCAATTGTATCAAACTGGAACTTGAACACATTAAATGGTGTGGTGCCATCAAAACTTTATTCTACTAGAGGATTCTGGAATAATTCGCACCTGTCCATCTTGTCATTGAAGATTATTCATCTTTATTTCTAGATCATGTAGTTTTTTATCAACTTTATCAACGACTTTGGCTTGCATATCTAGACAGCTCTCCAAGTCGGACACCTTTGTCTCAATGTCATCCACTCTGCTGTTTATAACTTCCGAAATTTGTTGAAGTTTCTCGTCTGTCGCTTTAGAAGTTTCTTTAACTTCAGCAAGAACTTTCTCCTTATTTACTTTAAAAATTTCTTGAAATTTCATTTCCATTATTTTAGAAGTTTCTTGAAATTTCATTTCCATTATTTTATTTTCTTCTTTAACTTCAGCAAGAAGTTTCTCGTGATTTACTTTAGAAGTTTCTTGAACTTCAGCAAGAAGTTTTTCGTTATTTACTTTAGAAGTTTCTTGAACTTCTTCTTTAATTAATTTAAATTGCTCCATCATAGCAGCAAACATTGTGGATAAATCCATGCTGCTTGTTGTTGCACGGGTAGAAAATTCCATTTCCTCTTTATACTCGAATTCATAAGTTCCAATGTCAATATTACGCCGCTTGAATTCATCTATCATCCTCTTTTGTAATTCTGCTTTATTACCAGCTGTAAGTAACTCCAACTTATTCAATTCTTTCTTGAATTGCTCCACTTTTAGCTCTTTAAACTTCATGACTGCTTATTATTTTGCAATCCCACTTCTGACACAATTGTTACGTTTTTACCTTTTAAAAACGGTCGTTTATTTCCTTTAAATAAACCTGTACTTTGATTGCAAACAACAGCAGTTTAGTAGTTTAAAAATTGTAACGACTCTTTATTTTATTTAAAAAATGTACAACAATAACAGTTTAAATAGTCACTTGCGTTCTAATATAAACATACACTTAAATTACACATTTTATACAGCACACTTTAATAATGTACAAGATTATACAGCCAAGGCAGTTAATTTGTCTTTACTTAACGACGCTTCCAATTAGACTGACTCAATGGTGTTCTCACGGCCAATTCATATATACACTGTTATACCTACTAGATGCTTCTTGAAAGCTCTATTTCTTTCTACAATGTTCTTAACGGAAAAACTAGAGCTTTTGATGTTAATGTTAGCAGCTTAAACATTTAGTGTTGCCATACTTAAAAACAATGGTGAAAGTTTTTTATTCAATGTTGTATGTTTAGAACTATGTTAATAATTTTTACAGATACGTTAACTGCTGTTAACATAAACGGAAATGTCTAGAAGCATTGAGAAAGATTTAAACCAGCCGTTAAAACCGTTATATTTGAATTCAAGTACAATTTCGTAACAATATTATATATTGAATCAGCTTTTTTAAAGATGTATTTAAATCTTAGAACTAAACATTAAAGACTAATTGATCTCTGAGAAAATATCTAGTTGAATAATTGGCCCTCCTAACAGGGTGGAAAAACAGCTTTACGAAGCCTTGAATTTGACTGTTTTTCAGTGAGAAGTCTTGCAAAAGGTTTGGGGTGGGTCTGCAGTTTTATAATATATTTTTTGAAACTCGTCTTTTACCAATGAGAATATCTCCAAGGCTCTATCGATTTCCAAGGCTAAATCGATTTCGATTACGATCGAAACCGATTCTCTTTGTCAAAAATCGATTATCTTGCAGTCGATTCTTACTAGCCAACTTTATACTGAAACCGATTTTTAGGCTTCGATTAATCGAAAAATCAACATTGCACAGTGAATTACTTTTTTGTAAAAATAAATTGCAAGAATTGCAAAGCAAAATTTTAAACTTTCTAAAAAATAAATGGGAAAATTTTTCAAAAAATAAAATGATCATTAAAAATACGATTCAAGAAATAATTGTTAATTATAATGGAAGAACTTTGAGTACTAGTTATATAAAATCTACATATTGAGGATTAGGAACATTCACATAAAGAATGTTCCTAATCCTCAATAAAACAAGTCATCCTTTTCTCAAACCGCTATTTGACCATTCAACCAGAGAAATATAATTATACGTCTGTGTTTCTGTTATATTCGTAGGCGACAAATTTTTTTAGCATTCATTCGCCATTTCGATCACACGAATACCCTGTTACCAAGACTAGACTGAGAAGTAAAGATAGTGATTGAGAGCACTTTTAGTAGACATAACGACTTTAGAACTTACAAATTCCGTGCCTTAATCGCATCATTACCATTCAAATTATAATCGATAGTCTATATATTCCGAAACAAATGTCCCGTCTTGCAGAAAATATTCCAGACTCGGTTCCAGTGTCAGTTGTATATTTTATATTTTATATTTTATATCACTGCCTATTTAGTGAAAAGGTTAATATACTTCCTATGTTTTTACGAAATACATGTATTTGAATTCTATGGTGCTAAATTTAAGACATTTAGTTACGTTATTAGAGTGAAGTATGTTAAAAATAAATATATCGATTCTTTCTATTATCTTTCGATCTTCTTCGAACAGTCATACGACTATTGTATTCAATGCATTACATCGTCAAAATGTTTGGTTCAAAGAGTATACTCTCTGGTTTAGTTGTTAAACATATCGACATACAATATATACATATTTAAACGTTTAAGGGTCCTTTAAAACATAACCTAATTTAATTTTAATTAATTGTTTACTGATTTTACAAATAATCGATTAAAAAATCGATTATGGGGTTTGACTAATCGACTACAAAAATCTAAATTAAAATGTTTGATTGTAAAATCGAAAATCGATTATTAATTTTTCATACCATTCACTGCTGTGTATAATATCGATACTTGTATTAATGGCTGTTCCCCATAATTGGCTGCCATATGTCCAAATTGGTTTTAAAACGGTTTTATACAGGATGACTTTATTGTCAGGGCTGTTTATTAACCAGCATTCACTGGAAGCTTTTAACTTTATATGAAGTCTCTTGGTAACATGTTACTTTTCAATTCATCTACTTATATACGCCAGTATTTCAATCATATATCCACACGTCGGAGGTAAATATCATATTGGTTAGATGTTATGTGCTTGTGTTTTCGTGGGAACTGAGTATTGACGTATCATCAGCAAACGTAAATACAGTCAGTTCATCTCATACTGGTAAGTCAGAAGTACAATTAAGTACAATGTAGGTCCAATAACACTTCCCTGTGGAACATCTTTTGTTTAAAATTCTCCTGTCACAAATTCGTTATACTTTACCTTAAATAAACGATCAGATAGATAGGAATCCAGCAATTTGTGGGTACATGGTGATAACAAACATTAATTTTTTTATATATTAAACCTTTGTGACATACTTTATCGAAAGCTCGCGTGACATAAAAAAAAAAATAGCAGAACAGTATTTCTTCAATTCAAAACATTTCCTTATCTCTCCTGTTAGACGATTCACTATAGTTCCATGTTTTTCACGAAACCCAAACTGGTGAAATGGGACGATATTTTTATCGTTCAAGAATAGTATAATTTTCTTTTGAAATACTTCCTTGAACGGCTTCGACAAACAAGACTAATATCACAAGATAGTAGGCTATAGGTCTATAAGAAGATGGTATAGTAGAATCCTATCCTGTATCATTTAAATATGAGAAGTTTTCAATATTTTTGAAAAAACTCCTACTTTTAAAATCGCATTGAAAATTATTGACAGCAAGATTATTGCCACATTCGGTAAGTTTTTAATCATGGATGGTATTATTAAATCATATCCAGGTGATTTTTTAACATTTATATTTTCTTGGATAACTGCATTAATGTCCTCTGGGCTAACAAGTGTCGCTCTAAATACGAAATTATTTGTTTGGGGATACGGCTGAAAGGCTGAGCTTAAGTAGCATGTAAATAAATTGGATTTATCTTCTGAACTACGGGCCCAGGTACCGTCAGCTTTCTTTACCGGTGCACAGTGGGGCAGAATCGAATTTTTTTGGAAATAAATCTGTTACTTCTGATCGGCCGGTTGGATTTTCATGAAATTTGGTATAGGCATAGCAGAGGAGTGTATAATGTTATGTTTGGAAGGGGGGGCACAACTAACCCCTCAGGGGCGGAGCTAAGGGGGTTAAAAGTTAGGTACCTCTGACATACAAAATTTTTAATCACTTGCAAAATTTTTGTTTCTCGTCCGATTTTTATATATTGTTGTAGGCCCTGATAAGACCTATAAAAGACATGTTTACATGTCCTATTTATCTCTTATAGTTTTCGAATTATTTGCGTTTGAATTTTTAAGCACCATAATTTTGCATGTTCTTGGTCCAGTTTTTTCATATTTATCCTAATATTTCCTACCGATTTTATTAGTTTTTTTCTTAACTAGTTAAAGAACAAAATTATCTATTGCATAAAAAAATTTGAAGTCGATATCTTTACCGAGTCCAAAAATAAACGATTTTGAATTTGAAAATTGCAAAAAGACGACTTTTTGTGTTTTTTTAGTCGAAAAAGTATCTACACTCTTTTTTATCTAAAATAAAATTTTCTTTAGCAACATATAATAATTTTGCATTTTTCTGAAAGGTAACTTCACAGAGATGACTTTAAGATAAAAAACAAGCCCAATAACTCAATTGGTTATGGTACACACCCTCCCGAATTCGACCCATTTTATATGAAAGTTTTGATTTTAGACCATATTTTCTCAAATACCTAAGCACGAATCGACAAGCGGAATATATTTTAAGAATCTTCAATATGTTTTCAAAAGTTTTAAATCAAAATCTACGGGATTTCGGAAAATGTAGATTCTATAGCCAAAAATGTAAAAAATCCCATTTTTGGGAATTTTCATCAGTTTTTTTGGGAATCCAGGAAAACTGTACCCTTATTGAAATTTGGTTAACGCTCTTTTATTTATGTTAATAAGATCCACATTTCCTGCAAATTTTGTTAAGATATCTTTATAAACAAATATGTTATTACAATTAAAAAATTTGTATTTTCTCCAAAAACCCCAAATTGGGCCTTTTGTTTGGTTTATTTCTAAATAGCAAAAGAAATTTTAAAAATATGTATTCCAAATTAAGCTTATCCTTTAGCATATATAATTTCCGATCTTTTGCAAAAAGATTCAAGTCAATATCATGCCTCATTTCAGAAATATGCGCCTTTAAACTTTTATATTTCCAATTTATTTTATATATGACTATATTTTTACAAACTTGCAACTTTTGCCTTTAGCTTTGCGTGAATATTTCTGTATACTTTCAATAATATCTATACACAAAATATTTTTATAAAAATAATTAATAATTGCTACATTTCTTTATCCTTTTCTAAGCATTCATATATTTCTATTAATGAATTTAAAATAAGAAAACAAACAAAAAATGTCTATTTTAACTTAATCAATAAGTATTTTATTAGTTTACATTTATGGTGTTTACCTAAATTTAACAAATGCATTTATCTATTACTGATGGTTCAAAATCTATATTTTTATGAGCTAGTGACAATGCACAGGTAATATCCTTTCTGGTGACACCTAACAGCAACATATAATATCAATTAATTCGGTATAGGTACTCTTCCAAATTGACTCTTTCAGATATTTTACCTAATGTAAATTCACAGAATACCTGTAAATTATATACCTGTACGATATATCTAATAGATATATATAAATGCACAGCTAATCCTTATCAACATCATAACGAAGTTGATTACCATGGTGATTACATTGAAACATGAACAATTGTGTTGTGTTCTGTGGAGTTTATCTAAAAATGATCTTAATCGTTTAGAAGCTATAGTGGAATTCATAAAAACTACATATCATGCAAAAGTCGACGTCATTGGTAAATCTCAGACAGAGAGCTTTTTAAAGTTGTAAAAATGAAGTTCTTGAATCAGCGTACTAACAGATTAAAATTTAAACATTCCGATTGGATGGATACTGATATAGAAATATCGGCGTGCAAAAAAAAAAAAGGAAATGCTAAAAAAGGAGAAGCTACCTAAGAGTGCAATTAATATTGCTGAAATACTGCCAACTGCATCGCCAAAACGTCTTAAACGGATTGCCGAAAGTGTACCTACTCTAACATCGCAATCCAATTTTAAAGAGGAAGAAGCAATTGCTTTAATACTTGAACTGGACCTCAGCCGAAACAAATATCAAATTTTAACAAAAACTCTGCTTGAAAAGGGACACTCAATTCTACCATCATACAAGGATATTCAAGAAAAAAAGGAAACTATTTTACCATCTATTTCGGTTACCGAAATGGAAGCATGTGTAGAGCTATCTTCTTTGCTTGAGAATACAGCTACCAGGATAGTTGCAGATCAGTTGAAAAAAGTAAATAACAGCGACGTTGTATTAATCTGTAAGTGGGGATGTGAGGGACTATCAGCCCTTCCTGGCGGATTATAAAAGCTATAAATATAGCATCTTTGGTGCCATTAAGAATGCGATCTTATTCCTTAAAGCAATCTTCATCAAAGTGTAAAAACTCATTTGAAGATCAAAACATTTTTGCAGACCTATTTGGTTCGAATACACACGGGAGTCGAAGACAACAACAAAGGATTTAGTGGAATATATTAAAGATGAAATAAATGATTTACAACCTCTTTCAATAATCATAAACCAATACACATTCGACATATCCTTTCAACTTAGTCTAACAATGATTGATGGAAAGGTTAGTAATGCCGTTACGGAAACACCTTCTTTTTGGAAATGCTCACTATGTGATGAAACGAAATCACAATTTTCGGATATTGGTAAAGCAAGGAGTATCAATGAAGAATTTCTGTCTTTCGGAATATCTCCACTTCACGTCAGAATACGGTTCATGGAGCATTTTCTGCACATAGCATATGATTTAAAGTATAGAAGTGTGCCAGAAAATTTAACAAAACCTACCAGAAACAACGAGGATTTAAAAACACTTAGAATATCTGAGAAAAGTAGAATCCAGGATGAATTTAGTGAAGAGATGGGATTAAACATCGAGAAACATCTGCCGACTGGTGGTAGTACAAATAATGGAAACACAGCAAGAAGATTTTTCGGAAATTTCCAGCTACATCAAAAATAACTGGTATTAATAAAGAGTTACTTGAAACGACTAACATACTATTAATGACAATTAATAGTAAGCACAAAATTAATTCTGCTCGATTTGGAGAATATGCAACAGAAATATCTAAACTACTTGTTTATCTATATCCATGGAAAGAAATGACACCAACAGTACATAAAGTATTGTGTCATGGCGAAATTATAATTGAACAAAATATTCTTCCACTTGGAGAACTTGCTCAAGAAGCAAGAAACACAGATTTTAAGCAATTATTCAGCTCCAGGAAATGCTCCAGAACGTCACAAAATGAGGATATTTTTAATAGCCGATTGTTATCATCAGACCCTGTACTATCACCAATGAGAAAACATTGGATTTATTATGAGCCTTTATCAACTCAAAATACTGAAGATTTGAAGGACCTTTATTATCTTTTAGATATGTATACAGATACAACAGATTATTTTATAGAAAATAAGTAGTATAAGTTTAAAATATTAGAAAAATTGTCCACATAAATTTAATGTAAATAAGTAATAAAAAATGGTATTAGAAATAGAATATTTATTAATGAAGATGATAAATACCAAAAATAATAATATTGATTAAGTTAAAATAGACAGTTTTTGTTTGTTTTGTTATTTTAAATTCATTAATAGAAATATATGAATGCTTAGAAAAGGATAAAGATTTACTTAAATTTGGGAAATGTGGCAATAAAAATAAAAAATATTTATTATTTATTTTTATAAAAATATTTTATGTATAGATATTATTAAAAGTATACAGAAATATTCATAATTTTCTAAGTAATTATTAACGCAAAGCTAAAGGCAAAAGTTGCAAGTTTGTAAAGATTTAGTCATATATACACTAAATTGGAAATATAAAATTTTAAAGGAATCTTTTTGCAAAAGATCGGAAATTATCTATGCTAAAGGATAAGTTTAATTTGGAATACATATTTTTAAAATTTCTTTCGCTATTTAGAAATGAACCGCCCAATTTGCGGTTTTTCGAGAAAATACAATTTTTTTAATTGTAATAACATATTTGTTTATAAAGATATATTAATGAAATTTGCATTAAATGTGGATCTTATTAATATAAATAAAAGAGCGTTAACTAAATTTCAATCAGGGGTAGGGTTTTCCTGAATTCCCAAAAAAAAAACTAATGAAAATTCCAAAAAATTGGATTTTTTACATTTTTGGCTATAGAATCCACATTTTTCCGAAGTCCCGTAGATTTTATTTTAAAACTTTTAACAACATATTGAAGATTCTTAAAATAGATTACGCTTGTCGATTCGTGCTTTGGGATTTGAGAAAATATGGTCTAAAATCAAAACTTTCATATAAAATGGGCCGAATTCGGGAGGGTGTGTAGCATGACCAATTGAGTTATTGGTTTTGTTTTTTATCTTAAAGTCATCTCTGTGAAGTTACATTTCAGAAAAGTGCAAAATTATTATATGTTGCTAAATAAAATTTTATTTTAGATAAAAAAGAGGGTAGATACTTTTTCGGCCAAAAAAAAACACAAAAAGTCGTCTTTTTTGCAATTTTCAAATTCAAAATCGTTCATTTTTGGACTCGGCAAAGATATCGACTTAAAATTTTTTTATGCAATAGATAATTTTGTTCTTTAACTAGTTAAGAAAAAAACTAATAAAATCCGTCGGAAATACTAGGATATATATGAAAAAACTGGACCATGAACGTGCAAAATTATGATGCTTAAAAATTCAAACGCAAATAACTCGAAAACTATAATAGATAAATAGGACATGTAAGCATGTCTTTTATATGTCTTATCAGGGCCTACAACAATATATAAAAATCGGACGAGAAAAAAAAAATTTGGCAAGTGATTAAACATTTTTTATATCAGAGGTACCTAATTTTGAGCCCTTTAGCTCCGCCCCTGAGGGGTTTGTTATGCCGCCCTTCCAAACTTAACATTGTACACTCCTCTGCTACACCTATACCAAATATCATGAAAATCCAACCAGCCGATCAGAAGTTACAGATTTATTTCCAAAAAATTTCGATTCTGCCCTACTGTGCGTTGGTCCTGATATTTGTAATTGTGGAAAGTATAAATAACATATAAGCAAAACAGAATCTTATAAAAAGATATTATTTATTATCTAAACGTCTAAAATAAGTAAATAGGGAAAATATTTTTAATTTCAAATATTTTAATTTTAAAGTAAAAAAAGAAAAAATAATACAACTTTAAATAAATTTTTTGTTTTTGTTTTTTTCTTTATAATAACTTCTTGCGATTTTGAACTTGGTAAGAGTCTTGTGAATTTTGAATTTTAGAAATAATTTTAGTAAATAATAGACTATCTATCAAGAACAACATATTCAGAATAATGGCTACATCCAACAACACAAAAATTGGATTAAATTATACTTCAAACAAGGGTCAAATTGAAATTCAAGAAGTCTTAATACTGCCGCCTATAGACATTCCACTATTCCTCGCATTGCATGATGGTCGTGATAAAATTCTCCAGGAAGTTTTACTAATTGTGGAAAAAGAACTTGGAATAAGAACAAAATAATATATATTTTTCTTATTTATTTATTTTTTTATTTTCTATAAAAACAAATAAAAGTAACATATCATTTTCATGTAAATTAAAATAATTATAAATATTTAAAATTTTATTAAAATTTAAATTTTTACATCTTAAATAAATAAAAATGCAACAATAAACAACACATAACATCCCAGCAAAAAATGATTAACATTTCGAAGCAATAAATGCCAGTGGATGCAATACGTTGCTTACTTAAGTACAAATGCTTCAAAAATGCAATAGAGCAAGTGAATGATTTTCTAACTGTCTAAAATTCCTTGTATTGTGTTTCATAATGCTTGCTAAAAGGCATAAGTTTAATACTTATTTAGTAAGTTAATGTTTTATATTAATACATATTTTTTGTTTAACGTGCACACAGAAAAAATTCTTAAATATAAAACTTTTTCAAAAATATTGTGAATCGAACATGAATTTGTTTCCAAAACATTTTCATAAAAAATATTTTTTCCATAAATATCATTAAATGGTTCTTAAGGGGATTTTACACTGTGATACTTTGTATTAATATATGAAATATTTTAAAATGTATTATAGTGTACGTTTTTTAGACTTCAAAATACCTTAAAGCCAATATTTTTATGATAAAAACAGAACCCTTTGGTCGATTTGAATAAAAAACTTCACTACAGAATCCGATTTCTGGATTTATGGGTTATCGAATTAAATACAAAAATCTAATTACATGTTATCTGCACAGTTTTGGAGATAACATGTAAAATTGGTTAGAAACAGTTTTTCACATAACATTAAGATTATAAGAAAAATATAGTAAAGAAAAAAATAATAAATTTCTTAATTTTTCAAACGTCTTATATTAACATCACGATTTCATAGAAATTTCGCAGAGAAATTTTTTTTTTAAATTTTTATTATTATTATTTTTTTTTTTCAAGAATCAGAGCAGCTAGTTGTAGGGTAATTTAATAAAAGCTTTAAAATTCAGTTACATTTACATACAACATTACAATTTTAAGAAATAAATTGACTATAAAAAAGTATAATAACTTCGGTGCAAATCAAAGTTTTTAAATTTATCAACAATAAAGTGTGTCAGCTTTGCGCTACACTAGTTACAAAGTCATACGTAACTATGTAGTACATATTTAAGTTGATATTAAATGAACTAGCAATATTTCCGTTACCATTAGTTACATACATACAACGCGTTACTTGTATTTCTATATAAGTAGTGCACACATTTACAAACACATGTATTTCTTTTGAAATCACTATTTCTGATTTTGTGGTGGATTTTGTTTTCCATTGTTACTCATCTCCTTAATTTTTTCTTGTATTTAGATTTTAAAAGATAGTTTCTCAAACAAATTTTACTCTTATAACGTGGAAATAGTACACTCAATACTACTATTTTCACGTACATATTTCTTAATATATTAATTTCCTTTTTATTTACTATTATTTATGTATTTTTAATTATTTTTCTTTTTCATGCTAATATATTGAATATGTTATTAGTAATAGGTAATTACTAATTATTAGTAATAGGTAATTACATTGAGCGCCCCTACTGTAAATACTACATACACACCCACACAAATGTGTAACAACTGCTTTAGTTGTGCAGTTGATATTGCTTAATGGTCAACAAGCAATATAATTCTCATTTAGTTGATACATGATTAAGTATAAGTAAACAAAGTTTGATTACAGTCGGGGCGATTCAAACAAGACGAGAATCCGCCGCATAAGTTTCTGATATTATTCTAGATAAATTGAAGAGCCGATTAGATTTTGCGAAAGTAGAATATAATCGTATTTTGCACGCTCAACTTCGGTTGGGTCCCTTAAATAAATTTTACACGCGTGACTTCGGTTACAGCGTTCTCACGAATGACTTCGGTTGTCCGTTCTCACGAGTGACTTCGGTTGTTCGTTCTCACGAGTGACTTCGATTGTTCGTTCTCACGAGTGACTTCGGTTGTTCGTTCTCACGAGTGTTCAAGTCGAAGCTAAGTGTGTCGAAGCCAAACATACGATGTTGATCTTAATTCTACTACCGAGCCAAGAATCTTCTGACCCGACGCTGCCACCTGAACCAGAAACCGATCCTGCCGTAAACCCGAATCAGTTTGACAGCTGAGAGTGTCGAAGCCGAAAGCTCAACGCCGATTCTACTACCAAACCGATGCTAATATAAGCCGAAGAACCGAATCGATCCTAATATAAGCCGAATAACCGAACCGATCCTAATATAAGCCGAAGTGTCGAAGCCGAACATACGACGCCGATCTTGATTCTACTACTGAACCCAGAATCCTCTTTCCCCGAAGTTGCCACCTGTACCAGAAACCGATCCCGCCGTAAACCCGAACCAGTTTGACAGCAAAGTGTGTGGAAGCCGAGAGTTCAAAGTCGAAGTTAAGAGTGTCGAAGCCGAAAGTTCAAAGTCGAATACCTGAGCCAAGCCTATTACAAGCCAATTAACCGAGCCGAGCTTCTATAAGCTGAATGACCGAAACAAACATAATCTAAGTCGATCAACCGTACCGATATCAACATACGCCGAAGAGCCGAAATAAGCCTTGCTGAAGAAGGAAATGCAGAATCATTTATTAAGCCGGTGGTATCCGAATTGGTGTTATAGAAATTACTCTCTCGTAATATCTTTATATTTTGTACTTGAAATATTCTTGACGTATTCAATAAAGAAAGGGTAAAACAAACGTCTTATTACTTAAGGTTTGTGGATCCGTAAGTAGACCCTGGAGGCCACTAAGTTACCTCAGCCGACGACAAAACCAAGTTATACTCTCTTTGAATATAACCTTGATAGTAATATTTTTTTTAATTCTGCCTTATATTAGTACATCACAGAAGCATTAAAGAAAGGCAGCTTCATACATTATTTGAATAAATTTGTACTTTAAACTTCAAAAGTACGAATTTATTCACGCAATATGCATAACTGCCTTCCTTTGATGCTTCTGCGATGCACTAATGTAAGGCAGAATAAACAAAATTTTACGATCAAGGTTATATTCAAAGAGAGTAAAATTTGTTTAAGCCTTAAAATTTAAGGAGTATTTGTATGATGTAATAGGAAAACAAATCTCTGTATTTAGTTGGTGTTAAATTTTCAAAGTGTCAAGTGCAAAATTATTATAGAAAATAAAAAAAGTAAAAAAACAAAAAGTGGAATTTCTTAAAGACAACAATAAAAAGATTGGTGGAAGAATAACGGTAAAAAGGTTTGTGTGTTGTTTTTTATAAGAAATTGTATATGTGATTGTAAAAAATGTTAAGCAAAAGCTATCAAAATAAACTCATTAAGAAAGAGAAACAAAAAAATAGGTTAGCACTTTTAGGTGCTTTTTCATCAGAATTAGCTGATGAAAGTTATGTTTCTAAGAAAAATGTTACCAATTTTAATGTAGAAGAATGTGAACGTGAAGAAAAAAGTTTTTTACAACAAAGTGATCTAAAAACTGAAATAAAAGCTTGGTTTTTAAAACATTGGCCAAGTGTAAATTGCACAACAGGTCTACTTAAAATTCTACAAAAAAAATCATCCTGAAATATCATTGAGCGTTGATACGCTTTTAGATAGAAACAAAAATTAGGTTTCAAAAAGAACTGTTGCACCAGGCTCATATTTTCATATAGGTTTAGAGGAAAACTTAAGTAAAATTATTGAAGATATAAAAAGTCAAAAATTAAGTGATTTAATTTTAGACTTTGGAATTGATGGGCTTCATTTATTTAAGAGCAGTGCTATGGCCAATATTATGCCGAGTGGTAAACATGCTAACAATCAAAGTTTTTCTTGTTGGTACATACGTGGGAATAAAAAAAACAATATAGTGCCGATTTGTATCTTCATGTTTTAGTTCAAGAAATTAAAAAACTTAAATCGGATGGTTTTATATTTGATGGTCACAAAATTAATATAAAAATTCGTGCATTTATATGTGATGCACCAGCACGCTCTTATGTTTGTGGAATAAGAAGCCACAATTCGTTGAATGAGTGCAGTAAATGTGAACAAAAAGGAGTAAGCATTTCTAGGGTGACAACTTTTAACACAACTGTCGGTAAGTTGCGTTCCGACGAAGATTTCAAATATAGAAGAGACAATGATTTTCATCTTCCTAAATACCAAAATGAGCAAACGTCAATCGAAAGTGCAGGTATAAAAATGATATCGCAATTTTGCTTTATACAGGGCTTTTGGTATTGAGTAAATTTTCAAGTAAAACATTGTTTGAACATTTTTTACTTTTGTCCTGTTCATATCAGCTTTTAATTCTTACAAACATAAGCAAACCTTAAATAAATCAAGCTCATAAAATGTTAAAAAAATTTGTCGATCAATTTCCAAATATTTATGGTAAATCCAGTGTTACTCATAACGTACATAATTTACTCCATCTTAAAGACGTTGTTTTAAATTTTGGATCACTTTCAAATATCACGGCTTATCCGTTTGAAAATATGATGCATTCATTAAAAGCTTCTATTAAAAAACCACAAGACATAGAACAGCAGCTTTTCAATTATTTCTCTGAAATTTCGTTAACAAAAGATCTACCATTTAAAAGAATCATATTTAAATTCGAAAGGCAACATAAAGTCTTACATTTCAGATCATGGCTCTTTTACAACAAATTTCAAAGATAAATATTGTTTGATTTCTGATAATATTCCTATTGAAATAACGGAATTTAGAATTGATAAAACAATTGTTGCAAATAGGTTTACTAACATAGAGGATTTTTTTAGAACCAATTCCTTCTAAGGAACTCGAACTTTTTAGATTAGATGAAATAAGATAAAAATTGATGGCTTTACCTCAAGATAATAGACTTTTCTTAAATTCTTTAGCCCATTTTTTTTTTTAATATTTTTAATAATTTTGTTTTTATTTTCAAACCTTATTAAAGAAAATTCGTCGCAATAAACCAATAAAAACTCAAGGAAACAATTCAACACCACACACGGATTGTCTTTCAAAACTAATGCAAATTAAAGAAAATTTTGAGCAAATTTTAAATGAAAACCACGTCATAAGAGAGAAAACAAAGCAGTTACTAAATGAGGTTAAATCTTTAAAAGGTAAAAAATTTTAATTTTGTTGTTGGTCAAGTATAGGTTTGATTTTTGAACATTTTCGATTATTCGAATGAAAAAATAAGATATTAAATAAACATGTACACGGAATATAAAATATTTTTTTTTATAGAAACTATTCAAAATCAAAATAAAATTATTGTTGACGTCATTTCGGAGACAAATGTTATCCTGAAACCAAATTGGAGCAATGACTTGAAGCCCACAAAATACCTTGATCAATTTCCTATAACCACGGAAGCAGAATTAGAGGATATGGAAATATAAATTTCAGATGAAACCACAGGCTCAATGGTAAATCATTTTCAGCTATCACTTTGTATTGTTACTTATGTTATTTCTTAATTTCTTTAATTTTAGATTTCCACTATAAAAAATATTGTAGGTAGAGAACCTATTCGTAAAAAAGTTTCTTAAATTTTTAGCAAGGAACTTTTGAATGAATTTAACGTCGATGGAAAAAAAGGGGAAAAAGAGATTTTTAGACTATCCTAAACTTATGAATATAATCTTTTGTAAGTATAGCTATAAAATATTTTTAATTACTATTTCAAATAACAATTTAAATATATTAAATTTACAGAATCTGTTCACAAGGAACAACTATTACACTGTGCGACAAATGGTAGGGGTCAGTGATCGGGAAGGGTTCAAACTACCGGGTTATACGTTATACCACGTATAACTTCTTTTTTACCGATATAACATTTCCCGTTGGTTTCATCCCATCCCGATTGTGACTGTCGCATAGTGTTATCAAAGGACGCATTTTTGAGAGAAGTTAGAAATGGAGTACGCTTAGTTAAAAACAGATATTATAAAGACGAATGCTTAAAGCGAAAGCGTAGTGGCAGTGATAGCTTTTTTAATGAAAGTGAAAGTTTCTTAATGACACAAATAATTCTTCGCTTAATAAAAATTTATCTTTTCATGAACTGTAAATTTTATCATTAATTAAATTAAACAAAAGAACTTACTCCTTATAATTATTGCAATAATAATTAATATATTATTGTTTTGTTAATATTAAAAATCTAAACCAAAATGTGTAATTAATAATCGTCATATATTTTCCAAATTATTACAACATGCATTAGTTGAAAAACATTAATTTTCTTTTTTTATTTTAGGACCTCGTTTTGTAAAATGATACGAAAGTTCGTTTCGAAAACATCATGAAAACTCAATTTTGTTTGTTTTCAGTTGAAATAAACGAAAATAATTTTCATTTTGTTTTATAAAATTTGGCCCTTAATATCAGAATAATTGAACTTTATATATAATCGAATCGTTAAAATTAGTAAACAACAAAATTGTCGATTTAGTTATTCTCTAACACTTTTAACGATATTTGTTTGCGTTAACTTAAAGACAAAAATTTTTGTGTTGTTAATATATTGACAAAAATTAGCCAAAAAGTCAACCCAATAATTCAGTCGTTGTTTTGTGGTTGTAGTCTGTGCTTCCACGTTACAGATGGTGCTTCTACGTTTCCGAATCTTAGGAGTAGTGGTCATTTTGAAGAAAACCATTAACAGAAACACATCTTAATCAATATCAAATACATAATTTAATCAATTACGGTCTTAAAATTGTTAAACAAACTTCGATTTGTTTCAAATTTATTTGTTTTTCTTTTTTAATTGGTTTTGAACCTTACTATTATTTCGGCATTTCCTTGTGGAGAGCTGCCACACGAAATAATAGTTATATACAATCGTTTAAGAGTACTTAGTGAATCACACAATCGTTACTGCAAACAAAAATTGCTATTGACAAGTTTTGCGATTGTCGAATCGTTAAAAGTTACTGAATCGCACTACTGTATTACTTTGTTATCGAATTTTTATACTTTTTTTTTTTGCTATTGAAAAAATGCACTATTTTTTGTTCTTTGATTCCTTATTAATTTACCAAAATGTATGCTAAGTACTAAAAAACATTTATCTATGTATAATAAAAAGACTGAATTTTTAAATCAAAATGTGTTTTTATTGCCAAAAATAATATATTTACAGGTGCTGCTCGGTAATGCATAAAATTATGCATGAACATTCAGATTTAATTTAAGGGCATTATAAGGGGTTGTTTGGTAATGTATAAGGGAATGCATGAATGTTGAACATTTAAATTAAATTTAATGACATTTTCAATGCGCTTATTAAATTAATTATTAAGGCATGATTGAAGAAGCATCAAATTCATGGTATTTTAAGTTTTATTAAATAAGGGCATCCTGGTAGCAAAAACTATCGCTTTTAAGCAGCTCATCTCAAACAAAAATCATGTGTTTTTTTGCGCATGGGTAAGTTCTTTTGTAAGATTGTTTCCCTTATGAAATTGCTTCTGGGTAAGCAGAATTTTTTGCTGGAATTGATGATTCACTTTGAATTCGCATTTTATTGTAGACAATTGTTTTTGAATTTCGGTTTAGAAATGAAATAAATGGTTTTATTGGAGGTTGAACTGCAGAACAAAAAATTTTGCTGGTTTATTTTCAGGGAAATAAAAAGCGACCTAATGCTGTCCAGGCTTATAAGATGGATCAGTGTTGACTATGTAAAATGACGGTTTTGTAACAGGTGTCTTGGGTAATTTATTACTCGCAAAAACTCCTTTAAATTTATATTTTGTATAATTATTTGAATTTAAAGTATTTATAATATTTATTGAGTTCATAGCTTTTGAATTATAGTGTGAGACTTATCATTTATACTGTATCTATTATACTGTCAAATTCACGATATACTAAGCAGGTAATTGCCTCCGTAATTGGTTTCTTAAAACGTCCTTATATTCGAATAGTTCATTGATTTATTAAATTTCCACAATTAGAATTATTATTGTGATCTGGTGTTAAATCAAAATCTAATAAAAAAATCCTCTATCAAAAACTTCCTTTGTTATTTGAAGACCTTTATCAAAATGATGGATTCCGGTACCTTTAAGTAGGGTTTGGTAACCACGAGTGCTTAATATTCCTCCATTGTTGTAGTTAAATTCTATTATCTGTACTGGAAATTGTACTCCATTAACAACCAAATTAAATCTTTGTAAATTAAAATGTCGAAAGTTGTATGGATTTTCTTTTCTATCTCCAGTATAAGGTTTGTTAGACACCATTCCGAAAATTAAGAAATTTGGTAATTGTCCAAGTATAACATTATCTAGAGATAATGAATGGTTTCCTGGATGTATAGTAAAGGTCTTAATTTCTACTCTCTTGCATTTTTTGCATTGTTATACATTATGATGTGCCATTGATATACTATTATGAATAGTAAGATGATTTATATATAAATTAGCTTCATGTATTCTTAGATGAGATTCATTTTTATCCCCACTTTCTAAAATATAAAATTCAGGTTTCTCCAAATTTAATGTAACTTTAAGATCAACATTATTAAGCAAGTACTTTTGTCGATTAAATACATCTGCTTGAAGTTTTCCGAAAAGCTCCACCTTTTTCTCATCCTTAAATAATTTCTTTCTTTTATCTAAACCGGGATTTTCTTTATCAATTAATGAATTAATTTTATTCACATCAGTAGCCTAACCACACGATTCAAGATGGGTAGATCTAGCATCATTTCCATAATTGCGCAATGTTTCCATATATGCTCTATTATTGTTAAAATGAACTGTACAATTCCTAAATATGGATTGCAACAAGTTATTAACAACGCCTCCAGTTCCTTTGAATTCAAGCACTAGTCTGAGATAAATACTATTAAGATCTCTATATGTTTCACCATTCCCCAATGATACAAATTCAATTATACTAGAGTTGTCCAATGAAGCAATTGGATTATAACATATTTCTTCTGTTTTAATTACACTAGTTTGAATTGGGGGAGATTTAAATAAATCCAATTCACTTTTCATACATTTTATAAATCCCGATATTTTAAATTTCCAAAAATATCGTTAAAGTTCTTTCCTCTACAACGTTTGGATTTATTATGCGGTTTTTGTTTTAAGCGTTTAAGTTTTATATGCTTCTCTTTACCTTTCTGCATTGTTTTTATTTTTTCATTAGTAGCTTCTTTGATATTATTCATAATTTTTCTCCCTTGATTAAATAGAATATCTTTCACAGGTTTTGTTCCGATTTCCTCCAAAATTTCTTTTCCAATGTCTAATGACTTATTTTTTAAATAATTTAATCCTGTTCTCAAGAATGGTTTCAGGTGTGAAAACAAAGATGAAAACAGTGATCCCACGTCCATATTGCACAAACCTTGGTGTATGATATATTTCACCAATATTTTTTTCACATTATTTCTAGACTGATTATTATAATAATTTGTATACATCACATCCATGGTTATTACAAAAATGATTTAAAATTTTTCTAAACATTTATTTTATATATTTTTTAAAGTGTAGAGTACAATAAACTGGTATGAATTCATTCAAACTTATTATTCCTCCTTCATCATTTCGAATCATTATAGAAATATTATTAATGTTATAAGATTCAATAATAAAATATTAAATTCTATTAAAATGAATATAATTTTTTAATGTGGATATTAAAAATATTTTCAAACATTTAGTTTTTTTATTACCCACATGTCGTGGTTTAATTATATCAGTGTAAATAAATACAATTTCATTTATATCTGGTGAAAAGACTTTAGTAAAATAATTTGTCATATTATCTGAAAATTTGGTTAAAGATATGTGCAGAATGTGGTTTGTTGATATTAAAATTGAATCCTTTTCAACGTTTTCTAATTCATCTCTACTAGTATAATAATCAAATTCGTTGTCTTTCTTTTCTGTTGCTAAATTTGTTAACTTTAACTTATTTAAAGGATCTGATTTTTTATCACTTAAATCTTTTTTTCTATGGATACGTTATTGGAGTATCATTTAATTTATTCAAAAGTTTTTTTTTATTATTCAGACTGGGGTTTGTTATCATAAAATCATTAGAGCTTTCTAAGAGTTCGTGAAATTTTAACTTAATGTCTTCATATTCATTATTTGCACTATACTTTAATATTTTTGTTTTTCCATGTACTATAGCTTGTGTGTCGACATTTGAAATTGTATTTCGTTTTCTACGTTTAACAATATTTTGATTATTTCTTTCCAGTAATGAAAATGAAATATCTGATAATCCAACTAGCAAATTTGTAAAAGTGTTTGGAGTATTTTTGTAAATATCCATTGAATTATTACTTAATAAAGTAACATAAATATTTTCTTCTTGTATACTTGAAGCCATCTTTAAAAAGAATGATTAATATAGTATGTTGTTTGATATACATATATTATTTACTAATATCGTTCTGATGATTCTATGAATTATATTCTTTTCCGTAACCAAGCTATTTTACCAATAGTATTTCTCCTTTTCGCTTTAAAATTTTTTCTACAAAAAAAAAAATTTTGGGGCTTTTATTTTTAATAATTCTTCTTCATAAAATCCACCTTTAATTATATTTCCATTAAAATCTACAAGTTGATATGTTATAGGATTGGTTACGTAAATTTTGTTTATCTTAAAAACCTCTGTAGACCAATTTGATGTATATCCTTTCTCAAATTGATTTTTATATTTACTAATGCGAACTAAATCATTTATTTTATATTTTCCTCCTTTGAAAACCTTCAAATTATTGTATACAGTATTAAGAAGTTTCTTTTCATTTTTCTTATTAACTGAATTGGGTGTTGTTTTTATAGAACGATGATATGAAGAATTATATTCTTTCAACAATTTATTTAATATATCTATCCATTTATAATTTCCCTGCATGCTAAATTGTTTCCACATTTTCTTTTTTAAAGTTCTATTAAAACGTTCAACTATTGATGCCTTCATACTTGAAAAAGTGTGGTAATGGTTAATTTCATATTCTTTCATAAGAGTTTTAAAATAGATATTATAAAATTCTTTTCCTTGATCAGAATAGATATTTTTGGGAGATTTTCCTTTGTTTAATTTTATAATATGTTTTAATGCTTTCGAAATTTCTATTCCTGTTTTAGTTTTTAGTGGTAATGCGTATGCATACTTTGAAAATACATCAATTACAGTGAGCATATATTTAAAACCTTTATTAAATTTTGCATACGGTATCATTTCCACTAAGTCAATCTGCCATGTATCTAAAATACCCTTTTGAATAAATCGTCGGCTCTGAAAGCTCTTTCTCGCTTGACGATGTAGTTCATCAACAAGAAATCTTTTGCTCATATTTATATTTATAGAATGTTAATGCTTCACTTCATTTAAATGTCGTGTACTAAAGTGTAAACATGTTTCAACAGTTTATATATCCATTCACTATGATGATTTGTGGTCCCTCTGGTTGTGGGAAATCCACATTTATTATGAATTTGACAAAAAATCAACATTTAATATCTAAAAACATAGATCGTGTTATTTGGTGTTTTGCAGAAAAAAATTCTCTTCCGAGAATTAACAATGTAGAGTATATACAAGGTATTCCAGAGGATTTTGCTACTGCATAAAATGAATCGGTTTTAATAATATTGGATGATTTAATGCTTGAATCATCTAATAAAAAAGTGTGTGAACTTTTTACTAAGGGATCTCATCATACAAATTTAGCTGTGATTTTAGTAACACAAAACATTTTTCATAAAGGTGCTTATTCCATATTTTTTTAAATTCTAAATATATAGTTATGTTTTAAAAACCTAGGGATAAGTTACAATTTCAATATTTAGCTCCTCAAGCATACCCAGAAAACTCAAAAGCTCTGGTTGATGTATATAATAACTGTACGCAACAGGCTCATGGTTATTTATTAATTGATCTCACTCAAAAAATACACAACGCATTAAGATTTAGAACGGATATTTTCAATAAAAGTCACTATTGAATATTTACAAATATAAACAATGACCTCGAACTTAAAACTGTTGAAGGAGAACAAACATATTCTTTACGTTCTTAAGAAAGCAGATCCTAAACTACGAAATGCAATACTGAAACATGTGGATGATGTTGTTATTAAACCAATAAATGAAATACTTTTAAATATAATTAATGAGAACCATAAAATCAATAAATCAGTTCTTGACAAAATAAAACCATATAAAAATATAATTAGAAAAGTTTGTTCACCAGAAACCTTAATGAAACATCTAATCCAAAAAGGAGGATTTCTATCAATTATTATTTCATCCCATAGAGGGGCAGAATCGAATTTTGCAAAAGAGACGACTTTTTGTGTTTTTTTAGCCGAAAAAGTATCTACACTCTTTTTTATCTAAAATAAAATTTTATTTAGCAACATATAAATATTCAATAAAATATCGTCATCTATCTCTGTAAAAAAGTTATCAAAGTCACTTTGAAGTCTAAAATCTCCTCGCGCATAAGTATTTATTTAGTCAGAAGCAATAATTCTTTTATCATCCGCATAACTCAAAACAACTTTATGTAATTTCTGTGTATACAACTGGCGAAACTTCGATCTAAATGTATGCATTGTATCAGAAATTATGTTTCTTTCAAATAATGACCTTTTGTAGCCTATTATTGATAAATTTTTTATACATGATTTTTTAACACCTTTAGACTTCTTTACTTCCTCCATGTCAACTGTTTTGAACGAATATATTTTTGATCGAAGTCCCACAAATTCTTTCATAATTTTCCCGCTATTCTCGTCTTTCATCATGCGAAGAACTTTCTTATTTAATATTGGGATTTTAAATATGTTGTTGGGATGATACTCTGATGTATCAAACCTTAAGACAATATCCTCACGAATATCACTATAAAAATCATCTGCTTTTATAGTGTATATGAATGAGTCTGTATCCATATATTTCAATGTTAAATTCGACTGAAATTTTGGTTTCATGTATTGATAACGAAAATCATACATTTTCCATTTTGAGAGTTCCAATACAGCAAAGCCTAAATAAATTGGTTTGTTGTAAGTTATTTGCATAACCTTTAACTGAACTGCAAACATGTTTTCCGAAAACTGAGTTATACTCGAAAAATTAGGCTTTGAAATTAATGCTCTAGCTCCTAAATGATTACGCCTTGTTGTTTTCCAATCTGTAACAATTTTTATATCTTTGCGTTTATGAACGTTTTCCATAGTTTTTCCATATACAGAATTATTTAATAATTTAAAAAAGTCTTTTTCAAAAGCATTTTTTGCTCTTGTTCTGTGGTATGTATTCAAATCTATATATGTTTTTAACCATGGAGATTGTCAAAATTTTAATGCTCTGTATATTTCTTTTTAATATCAATCCATTCTTTAAACATGGTTTTTGGTGTTAGGTCTGCAATCAACTTCCTACATTTAGATTTACCAACAAATTTACTTTCTGGGTAAAAGGGTAAATCATTATGAAATTCATGTTAGTAGTGTGAATATTCTAAATCTACCTCAAAAAATATCCAATATCAGATGTATCTGATATAGTAGTTACATCAATAACTTCTAAAGCCGCATCATCATAAATCCACTCGAATTCTCCATATGGGAGATATTCTGACATGGCCCAACCATACAAATTGTTAGCATCTAAATACATTAAATATTCTGAAGGCTTACTACTATCAAAGTCTTCTAAATATTTATTATTTGTTCTAGAATAACTCTTTGAACATAGTACTAGTCCTCCTCTAATACCGTCTTGTATAAAATTATACATATTGATGTCACTTAAAAGTTCTAACCTTATATTGGTTATTATTAACATTGCATCCGACGATAAACCTGGAGCAGTAAAATATTGGCATGGGTCAAGTTTGTATATACTTTTACAGATACTTCTAACAAGTTATTACATTTAAAAGTTGTACAAACCGATTTAGCATGATCATAAGCTTCATCAGTACAATGCGAATTAATTAAAATATTATAAAATTTTTATTGAGCAGGAAGATTAGTTTCATTAAAGCGCTCCATCGAATCAATATAAGAATAAGGAAACACTTCTTTTCTTCTGAGTAAATCAAATTGTTGTTTTTGATTATAAATTTTATTTAGAATTTGAAAATCACTGTCATTTAAATTTTTGGCTAAAGATTCTAAGCTGGAGGCCATAAAACGAAAAGAGTCTAAAAACCGAATCTCAAATCCCTGATTTTCTTCAACTGTTATAAACTTTGATAACGATATATATATAGTTCTTTATTAAGAGGTAATTAAAAGGTAATTACCTTGATATCTCTTTCAAGTGAAAGTTCTGTCATAAATAATTGACAATCATAAGAGGAAAAATTATGAAAGATTACTGGTATGAATTTGGTTATTTTATAATTAATATTACATGAGCTACGGGCTGCTCCTCTAAATTTGCCAGTTAAATGACAATGATCCCGTACTTTGTCCACTCCTAATTTTTGTTTACATATGTGACAAATTGTTGAGAGATTATACAAAATTGTTTCATCATTGGAGAGTGCTGTCGTTGGTACGATTGTTTCCATAAATTTGCATTATTAATTAAATTTTTTTATGAATATAGTAGAGGCATCATTACCAAAATAAATATTAAACTTATCTAAGTTATCATTAAAACTACACTTAATACAATAACTAAAGGCACAAGCTATATGTTTTTGTATATTTACTTGCTCGTTATCAATTTTTTCCAAATATGTCTCAAAATCAGCATATACAACGAACTAACTAACTGATTCTGATAGTTTTTAAAATATAGAATGTTATCATCACCCTCTGGCATTTTCGGTACTACTTTTTTGCAGTTAAGAACATGATCTTGCATTATCTTCTTGCATATACAAGAAAAAAAATTACAAAAACAAATTCATTGGTTTTCAATTTCATACAAACAATTTGCTCTTCAAAATTGCTCTTACTCCTCATTAAAAACAAAAACAACTATTGCCTTCCCATTTCCCTACTACTCAAGTAAGACCAAATTTTTCTCACAAATTCTTAATCAATATTAATACTACATATTAATTTTTTTAATTAACTATTATTGTTATATATATATACTTTAGACCTTTTATTCATAATTAACAAATAAGTGACCCACACAGATAAATAACACAAAAATGTAAAAGACTTTTATTTTATGCCATAAAAAATTAAAAATCATTTTATGATTTTTATTTTTTGTGAGAGAAAATAAAAATCACAACTTGAGTTTTATTTAAAAAATTATCAATAATTGTTATCTGAAATTCATAAAATAAAAATCAGAAATAATTTGTATTTCTCATAAATAAAATAAAAATCAAAAATAAAAGTTTATTGCACAATAGCTTAAATAGCGTAATAGCAAATGCTCAGGGTATTTTGAACTAATTTCCTTTATATTTTTATCCAAAATTACAAAAATAATTATTATTTTTGATCTCTGATTAAAATAAAACAAGAAAATGTTACCTTTCTACATTTGTTTTATCTCTTGGGAAACAGCTCGCAGGATTTCTTCCTTTGCGTAGGATAATATCCAGCTATGGACAAGCCAACAGATAAAAAAGATGACAAAATCATAAAGTTAGTAATCACAAATATTTTTTTTCCAACGTATTCATTATTAATGTTAATGATTTATTAATGCTTTGCAAAACAAAATTGCAAACAAATCTTTGGATTGTGAAACATTAACTTTAAGATATTAATTATAAATATTTCCACTACTATTATTTTCTTTTTATATTTAACAAAAATACTTACGTTTCTTTTTTTTGAATTTTCTAAATAGAATTATAAAAAATAGAAAAAAATAGATTTTCTAAAAAAAATGATTTATTTTTTTCACTTTATTGTCTTGTTCATATTTTTTAAATATTTCACCGCAAGTTTTTAAATCAAGCCTAAGTTTCTCCATTCATTGTTTTTCCCGCCACATTTTCATATATAGGGTATTTCGCAGACAAAACATCATATGGAAAAAATTTTAATAAAATAAAAAATTATCATATTTTATATAAATAATTAAAACTATATTTCGGCTGGCTTTCTTTTTTCATATTTGGCTTTGTCTACATCAGTAGTGCGATTCAGTAACTTATTTTAACGATAATCAAATCGTTAAAATTAGTAAACAACAAAATTGTCGATTTAGTTATTCTCTAACACTTTTAACGATATTTGTTTGCGTTAGCTTAAAGACAAAAATTTTTGTGTTGTTAATAAATGGACAAAAATTAGCCAAAAAGTCAACCCAATAATTCAGTCGTTGTTTTGTGGTTGTAGTCTGTGCTTCCACGTTACAGATGGTGCTTCTACGTTTCCGCATCTTCTTTTAGGAGTAGTGGTCATTTTGAAGAAAACCATTAACAGAAACACATCTTAATCAATATCAAATACATAATTTAATCAATCACGGTCTTAAAATTGTTAAACAAACTTCGATTTGTTTCAAATTTATTTGTTTTTCTTTTTTATTTGGTTTTGAACCTTACTATTATTTCGGCATTTCCTTGTGGAGAGCTGCCACACGAAATAATAGTTATATACAATCGTTTAAGAGTACTTAGTGAATCACACAATCGTTACTGCAAACAACAAAAGCTATTGACAAGTTTAGCGATTGTCGAAGCGTTCAAAGTTACTGAATCGCACTACAGTACCCCTGTAAAGAAGGTGACTTTATTAGTACCCCTCAGCCTATTGAAGCAGGTGTGCCCAAAGTAGTGTACTGAGCCCTGTGTTGTACCTGATATATACCTCCGATAAGCCAACTAAAAGTCAAACCCATACATCAACATTTGCAGATGATACAGCTATTTTAAGCACCCAAGAATGCCCACAGGAGGCATCTCGAATTTTTCAGAACCATATATTTGATATTGAGAGATGGCTAAAAAAATGGAAAATAAAAATAAATGAACAAAAATGCATACATATAACATTTACCTTGCGTAGGGAATCATGCCCACCTATCCTTATTAATGACCAAATAATACCCCAGCAATTGGAGGTTAAATACCTCGGAATACATCTCGACCGACGCCTTACTTGGAAATTCCATATTGATGCAAAGTTGACCCAAATGAAATTGAAAGCACTCCAAATAAATTGGCTAATTGGCAGAAATTCTGTGCTCAGTCTAGATTGCAAACTACTCCTCTATAACTCAGTTTTAAAGCCAATATAGAGTTATGGGGTACGGCCCCAGCATCAAATATTGAGAAAATACAGAGACGCCAAAACAAAATATAGAACATACAGGAGCATATTTGAAAAGATTGGAAATACATCCTAACCCACTAGCACGAAATATACTAAGAAGTAATGGATACATCCGATTGAGAAGAAGAAACACCGGAGAACTGAACTGAAGTTAAACCATATGCATTAAAATCGCTTTTAGTCTGACTTTAGTTGGACTAAACAGATATTAAGGTTTATGTCAGCTGGATTTTGTTCAATAAAAACAACAAAATAAACAAAATAAAATTTAAATTCAAATTTTTAAATAAGAAATATAAAAATAAAAGTGGCCAAACAGTTTAGATTTAAGATTTGATTAATTATTGTTAGTTTACTTAACTTTTTTAAAGATTCAATAAATAAAATTACAGAAAAAAAACGAAATGTTAATTTGTGTTCAAGTTCAAATCTCACTGACAACTCGAACAAATATTACTAGTTATTCATTCAAAAAATAAGTAGTTTATTTTTTCCAATTATACCTGCTAGCTTACCAAAAAAGCAAAGTTGGGTTGTTTTAACGATAATCGAATCGTTAAAAATAGTAAACAACAAAATTGTCTCTTTTGTTATTCTCTAATACTTTTAACGATATTTGTTTGCGTGCATTGTTAATATATTGACAAAAAGTATATAAGAAGCCAAATCAATGATTTAGTTCTTCTGTAGTTGTCTGTGCTTCCAAGGTTATAGTCCGTGCTTAAACGTTTACGAATCTTCATTTAGGAGTAGTTGTCATTTTGAAGAAAACTATTAACAAAAACACATCTTAATCAATATCAAAAATATAATTTAATCAACCACCGTCTTAAAACTGTTAAAAAAAATTTCAATTTGCCTCAAATTTGTTTTTCTTTTTTATTTGGTTTTGAACCTTACTTTTATTTTGGCATTTCCTTGTGGAGAGCTGCCACACGCAATAATAGTTATATACAATCGTTTAAGAGTA
This sequence comes from Protocalliphora azurea, assembly GCA_932274085.1. Lineage (NCBI taxonomy): Eukaryota > Metazoa > Arthropoda > Insecta > Diptera > Calliphoridae > Protocalliphora > Protocalliphora azurea. The sequence goes on along the minus strand of OW026519.1, from coordinate 103,062,989 downwards.
TTTAGTGAATCACACAATCGTTACTGCAAAGAACAAATGCTATTAACAAGTTGTCGAATCGTTAAAAGCTACTGAATAGCGCCACTGATATGTAGATAGCCATAAGAGTTGTGACTTCCATAAAAAAAGCATTTTCATTGAAAATGAAATATTTTCCTTCAAATTATCATCGGATATTGCTGCTTTTTTTTTGCGTACTTTCCATTCTTTTCTAAATATTTAAAAATTTTTTAAAAAATATTTTATTTTTATTTTTTATTATCAATTGACAATAAAAGTCACAATTTTTACTTTATTATATATATATTTTTACTTTATTTTTATATTTTGTGACAATGTTATTAGAATATGGAGTTATGACCGAGTCACAGGAATAATCATAACTTTTAGTCATAATAAAATTGTGATTTTTTTAAGACTTTTTCTATGTTAGTATCGATAAATTTGCAATTTTATAAAAAAAATAATTAAAAAAAACGCAGAAAAATAATACCTAAAGATAAACAATTCATTCTTGTTTTTATGCAAAGCGTTAGACAATAATCCATTCTATATAATGGTTCCATTGGAATGTTCAAAAGATTATTGGTTAATATTTTATTGAAGTTAAATTAAAGTACGCTCCACTTTGCTCCAATCTGCCATATCAATTATTCAAGTGATCAAAATTCCAATTTTTCTATATTTTTTACTAAAAATAAAACAATATGTCGGCAAATATGAAAAAAGTTTGAACATTTTTCATATTTGTATTAATTAATAAAATAATTGAATTATCAATGAAAGAATAAGTAGCGATCTGAATAATTGAATATACAATTTTTTTAATAGGTCGAATTTTAATTAATAAAAAAATTAATGTGAAGTTTTCGTAATTGAAATTTAATTTCAGATTTTTCTTGGCAGAATTTTAGTTTAGTATATTAAACAACTTCGTTTTGAGAAAATTATTCAATTATAAAAATAATTAAAGCATTTTGAATTTCAAATTAAAAACTTAATTGATACAAAAAAAAGTTAAATTTTCTCAGAGTTTCAATTTCAGAATATTATAATTTCTTTCGGATTCACTTGATTCTTGCAGCAATATTATTTAGAATTTTTTAAGAAATGTAGTGAATATTTTCAGAATTTTAAGACCCAAATTAAGTATAAAAAAATCGAAGCTAAAAATGTCTCTTAAACTAAAAGAGATAACTTGCACATGCAAGCATAATTTTTTTAGAGCTGTACAAGATGTACAATCATAAATTAATTTTTGGTGAATTTTGAAAAAAAAAGATTAGGGATCTGTGCTCCTTCGAATCAACTCGAAAACAGTTCAGCTTTAGCCAAATTTTATAGAGATATCTTTAACGGACAGTGACCATTTTAGAATTTTTGCAGCTAAATTTAGCATTTTTCACTTCGATTTAGCCGCAAATTTTTCATTTAGCATTTGGCATATTATTAAGCAGTTTTTAATAATATATTCAGCATTTTTCATATTTTTTTTTAATAAAATAAGGACAAAATTCAAATATTGAAATTTAATTTCTATATTGACTGCAATTTTTGCTAATAACACAAGGGAACAAAATTGAACTTTTTTGTGCGGTCTGGAACCTTGTTGCAAATTTTTACTAATTTGAGATCGCTGATTTCAAATCTAATCTCCATTTTTCTCTATAAGCTCGACTTTTCGAGGTATACCGTTATGTCAAAAATTAAAGCACTTTCACTACATATATTGGAATAACTTGAAAACGGTTCAACAATATTAACAATATTATCTTTATACCGTGCTTACATTGATTTTAAATTTGCCCAGTAGTTTCAGAGATGTCCTTGAAGTTTTGAAAAAAAAAACAATTAAAAAAAATGTTTTTGCTCTTTAAAAATTCATAAAAAATAAAAATGGGACAAAAATCACAGTTTTTGTCTAAAAACATACTTCGAATAAAATGAGCTCTATTTCATTGCAATCGGTGCACAACTTTTGATTTTATTCACAATTTACTGAGAAAACTGAATTGATAAAAATTACGATTTCATTTTCTAATGTGTAAGTTGCAACAAAATTGAACTTTGTTTGTGTTGACTGTATATATATGCACACACTTACAATTTATGACCTAATAGTAAAAAAAATTACCCAAAAAAGTGATTAGTAGGCTCAGTCCATATCATCGGTACTTCAAATTGAAGCCCTTTACGGCTTCCTTGAATCCAATATCGCAAAGATTCTACACAAGTCTTACAGACGATATTGGGTACCCAATATTCTTCAAAAACAGTTATAAATATATATTTATACAGTTATAAGGATTTTAGGGAAAACAGAGGTAAAAAACATAGTAAACTAAAAAAACATTTTTCATTCAGGTGTTTTGAGCATAAAAAATTATTTTAAATGCTCAGGTCAAAAACTTTATTCATTCTTAAATATAAAAGATCGGTTAAATGCTCAGGTCATAAAACTTTATTCTTTTTTGAAAAGAACTCAATTCGTGACTTTCATTAAGGTCAATTAGCAGTCCACAGGTAATAAAAGTTATATAACTTTTTCGGGTAATTTTTTTACTATTAAGTCGTAAATTATAAGTGTATATATATATATATATATATATATATATATATATATATATATATATATATATATATATATATATATATATATATACAGTCAACACCTTAGAAAATGTTTTTTTGTGGAAATCACGATTTTTATCAATTCAGTTTTCTCAGTAAATTGTGAATAAAATCAAAAGTTGAGCACCGATTGCAATGAAATCAAGCTCATTTTTTTAATTGTGTTCTTTTTTCAAAACTTTAACTATATCTCTGAAACTACTGGGCAAATTTAAAAACAATGTATGCACGGTTTAAAGATAATATTGTTGCCTATTTCCGGATTTTTTTAACTGAATGTGAACCGTTTTCAAGTTATTCCAATATATGTAGTGAAAGTGCCTTAATTTTGGACATAACGGTATATCAGCGACCTCAAATTAGTAATTTGAGGTCGCAATTAAGTTCCAGACCGCAAAATGACCCAGTGTAATTGATTCCATGATGCATCAGTGGTTGATAATCATGTAATAAATTACTTAACTGTTAAAAGAATTATTTTACAGACATTTAGAAAGAGCGAGTAAAATATAGACATTAACGAAGTGTACATAATTTTTTGTAATATCACTTACTTTTGTACGTACAAAATTATATAAAAAAAAAACCCGAGCTAAATAAAACCCAAAATGAAATCGAAAAAATTCTAATTACCGTTTTTTATTTATTTATATATTTTCGATAAAATATTTCAAAAAATTTTTTTGGTCCTTCGAACCGGATATTTAGGAAACCTCCTATGAACTTGAAATATTTTTAAGAAAATATTTTATTTTCAGAACCCTCTTATTTGGAAACCCGCACTCCTTTTGAATTAATTCAGTTTTTATTAAAAAAAAAACATCCCCTAAATCCCTCAAACAATTAAAAAGGTAAGTTGTTTGAATTTTTAAAAGTGAAAATAAAAAATGCAAACAACAGAAATACAAGTGAAAAAAAATCCAACAAACAAAACTCAGTGTTATTCGCGTGTGCTTTTTTCTTTTTTTAAGTGATAAAATAAAAGTTTTAATTCATTTTTTTGCTTTTACCCAGTAATTTTTATTTTATTTCATTTTTATTATTTCATCTCTGTTAACAAAAGCTTTTGTTTATTACAATTTTACTTAACTGTGCTAGTTTTAAAAAACATAGCACAAAAGAGAATAAATAAAACCAATTTTTAATCGGTAGTTTTTTTTGTAAACAAAACAGACAAATATAATAATATATAAGAAATAATATTTCTTTTCTTTATAGTGTTTTTAAATAATAAATAAGCAAGAATATCGTGTGTGTTGATTCTAATGGCTGAGAGTGTTTTATATTTTAATCAAAATATAACACAGCTTATTTACTCCGTCTTGTTGCTTGTTTTTTTTTTCTTATACGTATAATTTTTGTCGAACGAATAAATTTTATTTGATAAAGTGCATTTTTACTTGGTTTTTATTTATTGACTTTATCTGAATTTTTCCCCGTTTCGTACAGTGATTCATAATTGAAGGAATGTACAATCTACAGAAAAAAATCCTGTCAGCAGATAATGGCTGCATTACCCCCTGAACGGGAGTCTTTTTCGAGACTATTTACCCATACCGGCTTAGATTTCGCTGGTACGTTCGATATTAAACCTTACATTGGTAGGGGTTATCGAATTACTATGGGCTATGTCCTTGTGTTTGTTTGTTTTGCAACCCACTTCAACCCATTGAATGACATTTTATAGCCCCTGGGGCGCCTTATATGAGCGGCTTATGGGAAGCCGGAAGAGTGTTAAAACTCATTTGCGAAAAATTTCTGGAGTTAAGAAATTTACCTTTGAGGAATTTTCGAATGTTGACTCGAATAGAAGCATGCCTAAATTTAACTGTTATGAGTGAAGATCCCAATGACTTGGTTCCTTTAACCCCAGGCCATTTTCTTATTGGAACATCTCCTATTTCACCTCCTGGACCCAATTATTCTGATCTGTCTTTGAGTGTAGCCAACAGATGGCAAAAACTAAAGGTGCTTCATCATCAGTTTGCTCAGCGATGGAAAGAGTAATACCTCAAAGAACTTCATCGTCGTATAAAATGGAAATATTCAGAAAGGGACTTCCAAGTAGGAGATTTAGTTGTTGTTTGTCAGGAGAAATAAGAAGTGGCGGCGGAGAAATAAGAAGTGGTGCACCACCAAAAACAACACACGAAACAACACCAATGCTGGCCCCATCAGTATCAATAGCAGCTCTATCAGCTGCAACAATAGCCTCATCATCAGCAATACCCGCAACCGCATATTTTTTTTAATTTAATTGAAATTTGAATTTTATTTTGAAAAAATGTACCTTATTTTTTATCTATTTTCAGGCTTTAACCCGCGTAATCTTTAGCCTTCCTTGTTGCAGTACTGCAATGGGGCTGGATGTTTACGCGCTTAGTGTAAACAGCTACTAATTATTTTTCAGTGTACATAATTTTTTGTAATATTACTTACTTTTGTAAACCCCAAGTGTACGTTACGTACAAAATTATAGAAAAAACCCTGAGCTAAATAAAACCAAAAATTAAATCGAAAAATTCTAATTTCCGTTTTTTATTTATTTATATATTTTCGATAAAAATATTTCAAGCAAAACAATTTGAAAGATTCCTACCTTTAAAATTTATTAGGAAAAAAGTGAGACTCGCTTTTTCAATATTATGCAATATTATATAAAACTTAGTTTCATTCTCGGTAATTCTTTTCTTACCTTAATTAAAATTTGTTTCATAAAATAATTATATTCCATAAATTTTAATTTGAATATTATAAGAGTTGTTGAGGTTTTTAAAGAAATATAGTTTTTTAAAGGAAATATTTACTTCTGCTTTTTCGAAAACATCAACCGGTTTTTTCAAAATTCCAACTATTCGAACTATACGAAAGCCGGCTTCTCCAAAAAGTGGAAAAATCAATTACCCTGTTGTTATCCTTCTTACAGCATTCCCACAAACCAAATGATATAGTAATGATATCATAACGATATCATTCGGTGATAAAGATGCCCGAGAATGATATTATTTATAATTCTAAAATAATATAGGTTGCTTTCTAAAAGCTACACTCGAAAATGATATAATTTTTGAAAATAACGATATTAGTAATAATATCGTTGAATTTAAGCAGCGCGAAAATTAGCAATATATTCTAGAATATATACGTACGTACCAAGATTGTTTGAATATGTAATATTCTATTTTTTTATCAAAAAATAAAACGAGATCATAATAAACTAAAGTTCATCTTGCTCCAAATAATTTTATATGTAATACGAAACTTTAGTAATCTGAAAACAGTTCACTTCAAATCTGAACTGATATTGATTCCTTTAACTTATCCTCTTTTATTTTTTGCAATTTCACTAAACTATGCAGAAAAAATATAATTTTCATATAATACATAACATAAAATATTTTTTTCTACAAAAATTTTCAATTTATTTCTATTTTCCTGAAAATGTTTGACGTTTTTTACTAAGGAAAAAATAATTTCTATATTTTTTCATATGATTTTAAAATTGTGACTGTACAGTTTCTTGTTTTGTTGGGTTGCATGTAACTAGAAATAAAGAATTTGTTAATATTTTTAAAGTTCAACATATTTAAAAAATATGGATTATGTAATATTAATGATGAAAGTATAGAATTGGCCAAAAAAATATATTTTAGGTATTTTAATATGCGGAATATTAATTTTAGAGTTGATTCTTGAAAAGTTGGAGCAATTTTTAATATAAAGTCATTAGCGTAGCCAGACAATTTTTGTATGGAGGCTATAGCCCCTGACCAAAAAATCTTTTTCTGATGACGAAAATTTTTTGACAAATTTGATTTACGTTTTTTGAATTATAATTCAAAAATAAAATATTTCTAAAGCCGCCCATAGACACATACTGCAGATAGATACAGCCGATGAACCCCTCTACACGTGTGTAATTGATGATTTACTTCACAAAAGTATTAGAATTTTTATCAGTTTTGTAGTTAAAGGCATTAAACAAGATCTATAATAGGTTATAAGTCCCGCTGTTAAATGTCCACGGATGTATTTTCCCAATTTGGAGTTAAAGTTTGGGGCACATTAACCCAATTGTTCATTTAATGGTCTTAGAAGGTTGATGTTGGAAGTAGACGTCTATTTTTCTTCCTTAAATGACAAATACTTTTTTGTATCATTATATTTAAAAATAATAAATATTTAATTGCTTACAAGATTTTTTTATTAAAGCGTCCTAGTTGTTTATTTTGGGGTATTGCTCCATTAAAAATAAAATATCTTAAATATCAAGCCCATTTTAGTACCGTCGGTGTCAAAAATTCATTAAATGTTGAGAAATATCTTTTCGACATATGTATAGCTATTGATAAATTTGGAGACTACAACAACTTATTTGACAATATATCTCGTGCTTGGTTTTATTTCTCTAGTTATATATTTTTGGACCAAAAACTTACGCTAGAGAAATATTGGAGCGGAAAATGTTTAATTTTATTTTCATCAACACAAGTAATATTAAGAGGAAAATTAACTTCTTCGGGTATTTTTACCTTTTTATAGTGTCCCGATAGCTTGAAAAACTTATAGTTATGTAATTCAAAAAATACCTCATGTCACGCTTTATACTGTGGCACCAATTGGCCTTGTATTTTTGTAGCCGGTGTCTAAGTCTCCAATTTTATAACAGCTAATATCCACATAAACACAATCAAAAATTTTTAATAGAATATGGAAACTAATACTTCAGTAAAATGGGCTTAATGATTAAGATTTTTAATTTTTAACAATATAATGTACACCACTTGGGATGTAAAAATTTAGAACTTTTACAGAAAAAATTTTTCGAAGGCATGACAAAGTTCATTTATATTTTCAATAAAGAAAGTTATATGTTTAGGAAATTACATAGAAAAAATGAACGCATTATAAAAAATTTATTTTTTACAAGATATTTGTAAAGAAACTGCGCTTAATTTCCCAAAAATTTTATCCCCAAATTTATAAAAATAATTAGTAAATGTTTGAGAGTGATACTTAATACCAATTAATATAAAAAATATACATTTTTTGGCCTTTTTTGTTTTTTGTTTTTTTTGAGTAAATTCAAATACAAAAACTTAAAAAAATTCAAATACTTTTGTGAGGTACCTGAAATAACTACACGTATTATTTTCCTCAATGTCTCGAAACGATTCACTACTTTTTGCAGACATATCAGGCAAAAAAAATCCCATTCATAAACAATTAATTTTTTTATTTGCCTAATGTTATAAATTAAAATAATAATATTTTTGTTATTAAAAAATAAAAATGCTCTAATTTTTGTGATAAACTGTATTTATTTATTAGTAAATTTTACTTTTATTCGAATTTTGAAATCATAAATTTTTAATTTTAGTCAGACTCGAGTTCATTTTTGTTAATGTAATAATTAATTGAAGAATATGGATGAAAATAACAACCCATTAAGTTTATCTTTTTTTGTGGTTATATATTTTGCACTAACTCCTAACTTTTTAGTTCTATAGCCCATAAGCTTAAGATTTCTTTACATCTTTTAAGTTATTTCAATTTTTTTTAATTGTTGGTTTTTTATTTATTTTTGTTGTCATATTAGGGTGGCATCAAAAAATGTTTTACCCAAAAAAATTTGATATTTATAATGATATTTGGCATTACCATAAGCAAATAGTAATCTAAATTAAAAGATATTTAATAAAAAATTAACATAACTAGCATTAAACATTTTAGGATAAATAAAATATATTTATGATTTTTAGTCAAAGAAAATGTTTGGAAAGTTGGGACTACCCTATTGTATATACATAAAAGCTAAAAGCTCTTTGTTTATTTTCTTGTCAACTTAAGTTTTAAACTGTAAAACGCAACTTTACTTAAGTGTAAGCTTTAAATTAAATGTTTCTTAACTAATTTTGTACTTAAGCATGCACTAAAGGAACAGTATAAAACCGGGCCTTATAACTTAAGTACAATTTCGCCACTAAGTAAGCAGTATAAGACCGGACCTGAGTAAATTTAAGATTTTACTCTCAAAAAAAACTTGTAAACAAAAAAGTACCCGAACGGAAAATTTGTAAAATTCAGTAAAATAGCCACGACAACAGGTTGGAAAACAAATAAACATAAAACAGCAACAAAAATCATCAGTTTTTACTGAAATATTTGCACTTTAGTGAATACCAACTACATTTTTCCTTTGTTATAAATATATCTATTGTTCTTTAATGCACTTTTAATAAAAATAAAATATAATTTTTAAATTTTTCCTTTCATTGTTTACATTTGTTTCCTTTTTTTATTTTTTGCAACAATATGATCGTATTGGATTTTCAGGCTCAAATAAAACTAGTAAAATTTGTAAATACTCAGTTTATAAACTATCAATCTTCTCTCTTATTTTTTATTTTTTTCTCTGTTTACTGGATTTTGGGTACGCGAACGCAAATACAGTAAAAATTTTTACAGGACAGTATAAATTTTTTGGTAAAAGAACGCTATTCTAATTTGTTCTTAATATTTTGCATTATTTGCAATTTTACGAGATAGTGGATTTTGAACTTTTAAAATATTCAATGTCTATACATACATATCGTCACCTAAAATGCAAAAGGCCGTAATAGCAGAAGCAAAAAACATTATGAAAGTGTAAAAGGCTGTAACCACAATTTTTCATTTTTTACTTTAAAATTAAGCAATTAAGTAAAATTTTTTAATCGTTCACTTAAAGCAAAAATAGATAAAGCATAAAACAATCTTCAAACCACATTTTTCTTAAATGGTACAAATTTTACGACTGTTTCGTTTATGAAGTTTAAGATGTTACGGCCTTTTACAGCCCGTCTAGACGTAACATAATATGTAAGATTTTTGTGTCAGAGAGTGTCAAATTCGTTCTCTGAGAGAATTATTTCACGTGTAGATTCAAATATTAGTATTATAAGATGTATTATGAGACTGTTGTGATGAGATTTCTCTACACAACCATCTTATAAGATGAACTGTCAAAAAAATACACATACACGAAAGTTTGCTTGTTTGTGTGCATGTGTATTTTGGAAATTATTGAAAAACAATGTTACTTTGTAAAATTGTTTCCTTTTAGTGTTTGTTTTACATGTTAAAAATCATTTTTATAAAAATTGTGTTAAAAAAGTGCGAATTGCTTAAATAAAAAGGACATGTTCACTCTGTAACTGATTGAAAATAATAATATCTTATAGGATTAATTAGAATACGTGTACCCCTTATTTAAGATTTAACATAATATAAACAAAATGTTTACTCTCCTCTGCCGACGTTATCTCACATATTATATCAGCGTTAATCTCAGTTGTAGACCTGGGGTTAAGTTCTGCTAATATTGATGTAATTTTTGAAGATATGACTATGAAAATTTTTTGTGTGGATGCAGTTTGGGTCAGTACGTTATAATCCAGTAAAAAACAAACATTTGATTTTTCTGTGGTTACGGCCTTTTGCATTTTATGTGAAGGTATGTACATACATACAAGCATATATACATTCATACATGCATCATACATACACACATGCATCATACACACACACATGCATACATTTTATATAAATATGTATGTACATAAAATAGTTTTGATCATAGATAAAAAAGTTTAAGAATGTATTTAGTATCAAAAAATTTAATTGAAAATAAGACCAATACATATGATTCTTTGAGTAATTCTTTCAATTGAGTTTATTTTGTCGTAAATTAGGATCACTAGCCTATTTGATTCTTAAACAATATTTATAATGATGCAGTAGTGCTTTTAATTATGATTAAAGAAATGTAAAAAAATTTAGCCTCTCGCTTTTATTTCACGAGTTTTGGATCTTCATAGTTTTAATATATTTTTCTGAATATCTTCATTAATAAATATGCAATTTAAATTGTATTTATTAATAATGTTGTTTCAAATATCTTTTGAGTAATATATAATATGACCATATTCATTAAGTTCTTGAGAGGATTTATGTAGTTTTAATTTTTTATAGATACATATACCTGAACTTACAAAATTTTGTTATTTCTAAAAAAAAGTTTATTCGGCGAATAAATATAGGAGAAAGTCCCTGAGTCCGGCCAAAGGCCGGTTATATGAAAAAACCTTTATTAACGTTAAGAAGAACATAATTTCATTTTAACTGGACTGGTAATCTTAATTTGTTCATATTTTATTTCAAATTTTGTATAATATAAAAAATACAGAAAGTTTATTTAATAAACAAATATTATTTTTTTAATATGAACATAAATAGCCAAAAAGATATGCATTTTAATTTTCCAATTTTTTGAGGATTTCAAAAATATTATGCCGATTTTGGCGATTTTTTGGTCGAATTTTGACTATTTTATACTATACTATAACAGTGATTCACATGTATTCTTACGCTCTTTCATTTAGTAGAACTAATAAAGCTTTAATTCTACTTTTTTTTTAATTCCTAATTTGAGATTTGAGTGACACCAGACGTACTAAGAACTGAGATTTGTATATTTTTTAACAGATTTAAAATAATTTTTATTAACAGAATCTAGTTAAGAAGTAAATTTTAGTTTTATCGCTTGTCACAAGAATAAGGTGAATTTCAATAAATAGGTATATAGATAGAGTTGGATCAGAAGAAGCATTATCAGAATTAAATTAAATAGAAAATTTGAGCATTATCCTTTAGCTGCAGAAGAGCGATATGACTTTTTATTTTTACATTACTTGTCATTAAAAATGATATCAATTATAAGCGTGCTTTCATTTGTAAAAATAATAATTTTTTAAATATTTGTATTTTTCATAAAAACCGGTTAACTATTTTTTACGTAAAACTGCTCTGTTTTCGAGGGGAAAAAAGGAGAACACAGCTATCAGGGAATACCAGGACGTCCAGGAAAACCTGGGGCCAACGGTCGACCTGGCGATAGAGGATTGCCGGGTATACCTGCTCGCTTATTTTGAACGACCATGGCCACAGAACCCTTCAGGATATGGTCACTATCACCATTAGATATAAATTAGTAATTTAACATAAAATGTGATCCGTAATATTTTATAAATATAAAACATTTATTTTTAAATGTGTAGTTAGTACATAAATAATAAATTAGTAGGTATAAAAAAGACAGCTTAAAGATATTTTATTTGATTTTTGAGCATTTTTAAAAGTTAACATTGTCCTTCCATAATCTGAGATTGAGTTGAGGAAAAGCCTTGCAATTTATTAAATTATTTCTAAGAAAATAAAAATATATTGTAGTTAAAGTGAATATGTATAAGAGTAGTAAATATTCTATATTACTTACTGCTGATTAGGAAATATAAATACATTTGATTGAATACATTGTAAGTTGTTTCCGTTGGCGCACAGAATACTTGCGAAACTAATTTTTCGTATTTCAGCCAATTGTTCTGTAAATAAATTTAGAAAATAAAAGATTTAAGGCATTGAAATTTTAAATTTATTAAAAAAAAAACTCATAAAATAAAATGTCCATACAAATTTGTTTAAATATATTTAAAATTTTATTATGAACCTACCCGGCAGATTCAAATCTTAACTGTGAAATTTATGAGAAAATTATTCCTACAAAATATTAGGACTTTCAATATAACAGTACTTTAGATATGCGATGGTTAGATATAATTGGCAACACTATGCTTGAGTAGACGTAATTTGTTAATCAGCTGGTCTTTTGTATTTCTTTACTGCCTGTTTTTATAACACGAGCGCAAAAATGACTCGCCTAACTTACATTCAAAACAAAAACAAATTTTGAAATTTTGTTTTTGTTTTAAATGTAAGTTAGACGAGTCGTTTTTGCGCTCGTGTTATAAAACAGGCAGTTTAAAGTTTTCGAGATTAATAAAATTAAGTAAAATCAATTTTAATTGTGATCTAATAATATTAACATTTACTTTATGAATTTATTGAGAAACGTGTGAATCATTTATTTATTGTGGAGTTTTCTTCGGTATAAATTTTTGACATCTGTTGCTTTGTATTTTGTTGTTGCTGCTGCTTTTAGTATACATAAAAAATTTCATTTTACCGGCTGTTTTTGTTGTTGTTGCTGCTGGAGGTACACAATTTATTGGCTTTGCTGTTGTTCTATTTATCTGTGTACATAATATATTCAAGATTTCTACATATTATTGTTGTAAAATCTTATAATGGCTCCTGCGAAAAAGTATACAAGTGCGGTATCTGTACACTTAATATTGGCAACCAAGCCAGTATCTTACGTTCTAACTGGATTCATGCGCCCTGTGGTGGAACAACTGAGGATGGCATTTCCAAGATTAACGAGCCAGGCTCGATGTCATTTATCTGTTCCCCGTGTAAACGTAATATCACTTCTGGGAACCATAGCACATTACAAGGGGAGATTTCTAATATAAACTGAAAATTTCATAATAATTTTTCTGACTTAGATGCTAAATTTGATGAGTTTGACTCTTGAAGAGTTTGAGGATGAAGAGGAGCGAAATATTATGAGCAGGCTTTTACTGATGCTGTATACGATTAAAAAAAATGTCTAGATGTGTGAATTCATTAAAGGCGGAGAATATTGACTGCAATATGTTGAATAAGCAGGTGGAAACAAAGACTTCTGATAAATTCTCTGAATTAGAATCTGAAAACAATACGCTGTACTTGAAATTTAATCGGCCGAATTTTGTAATAAATGGTTTGCCGGATTGCCTTAAGAATATAAATAATATAATTATTTATTTGGCTTCATTCTATAATATAGCTATTACACCACAAGATATTAATCTAGCCTTTTAAACTAAAAAAAGTCAGTTCTTGTTAAGTTCAATAGCGTATCCCTCCGTGATGATATTATGCATGATTATATTAAATCCATCAAGACACAATCTCTTAAAGCATCAATATTGACGCTAAAATACCCACAAAAATGTTGGATCGTCGTGTCTTCCTGAATGATCATTATTCACCTACAGCGGGTAAACTTAATACTACATGTTTAAAAGTTGCGTCAAAGCAAAATTATTAACAAATTTAAAACAATGCTGATAATAAAACTTTAGAACGTGATTTAAATGGATGTGCTGAGTTGTTGAAATCTGTTGCTGTTGCTGAATCATAACTGTGCTATCTTGATTCTACAACTTTTTATTAATTTTTTTTTATTTAATTTACTTATGGCAAGTTGTTATTACTTTAGGGCGTATTCATGATGAATTTTGGATCTCTAATAGTTTAATAGAGTTAATATTTATAGATTCACTTTATTAATCGCTATTAAATCTAATATTTTTTATGAATTCTGTTCTTTTTTCGTTATTATTATTATTATTATTTTAATTTTCTTTTGGACTTGTATCCTTTAAAATATTGTTATTTACTTTTTCTTTTTCTATTTTTATACTATTGCCTAAATTTTTCTTCTTCCATTTATGCATTTTTGCACTATAATTCTTATTTCGATTTTATTTATAAATTATTGATCTCACTTCTCATATTTGATCAGCTGATGTTATCAGTATGTTTTTGAATGTTATAAAAAATTTTATTGATTTGGGAAATATATTCTTTATAAATGTTATTACATATCTTGGTTCCCTTTCATAATGCTTTCTATAATTTTGATGTCTTTTAACAACAATATGGGTCCTACAGTTAGTGGTAATTCTTATTTGAAAATCGTGCTACGAGGATATTCCGATAAACTTAAAGTTGGACACTTAAATTGCCAAAACTTGAGGCTATTACCTACTAAATTTGATGAGATTGCAACAATTCTGAATGATAATACATTTGATTTATTTGGGGCATCTGAAACCTGGCTTGATGCAACTGTTTCCAACAAAGCTGTTCATATCCCAGGGTATATTTTTGCAGAAATAATCGTCCTACTAGAGATGGTGATAGGTATATATATTTCAAAGAGACTTAAATTTAAACCTGTTTGTAGAACGCGTGTTGCTGGATTTTGTGAATTACAATTTAATGATATTACAATTTTGTTTAGTTGTTTATCTGCCCAGTGGTGACCTGAACATTTTTAAAGAGCGCCATCGTTCTATTTTTTCTAGATACTTAAATATCATTGTAGTGGGAGATTTTAATTGTAATCTTTTTAATTATTCCAGATCTAGTGAAAGATTGCCGTTGTCGATTCGAGGCCAACTCATTATAATCTGGCAAATTATCCCACAACTTTTTTAGATTATTTTCTTGTAAGTAATATCTCTATGATTAATTTATTTGATCAAGAGCAATATCTGATCATGCTTTAGTATTTGCTTGCTTTAATTTTGAATTAACTTTGGCTCTATAATTTTTTGAATATCGTGATAATGATAATATTGATTGGAATGGATTTTTTTGCATATTTGACAAATTATGATTGTGGTCTTATTCTTGGCTCATCAAATGTTAACACTAAATGTGCTGCATTTTCTTCTCTTATTTCTGATCTATTTTCTTATTTTCCTATTATTAAGAAAATAAAACAAAGAAATTATAATGTGTGGATGAATTCAAATATCATTTGCTTTGCCAGATCTTTGAGAGATTGGCTTTTTCTAATTATAGGGCTAATCGCTCATTGGATAATTGGAGGATTAATTGCAAGCTTCGTAATAGAGAAAAAGGATAATACGTAGGGAAAAGAAAAGACACTTTTCACGATTTCTCTGGGGATTACTTTCGGCTGGTTCGATTATGATTCTGCAGTTGATTATGATGATGATACTCTGAATTCTTTTTTCGCTGGAAATCGAAATCCGAATGATTGGGCTAATATTGTTTTTGATAATATTCTAAATTCTACTGATTGCTTTTCTTTTCGCTGTATTGATTCAACTGAGTTAGCTGAAGCCTTGTTTAGAGTAAAATCTGGATCCATTGGTGTCGACAATTCGGTTAACCACGTGACCTTAATAAATAAGCTCAAAGATCATTTTGGTTTCTCCATTTCTGCGTGTAAACTTATTATGTCATATTTAGATGGTCAAGTCTGCTTTCCCTTCATTCTGGTGTTCCTCAAGGTTCAGTTCTAGATCCGTTTTTTCGTGTACTCTATATTAACGATATTTTTTTGCATTTGAAACATTTTTGATTGGCGATGACATATTTTTATTATTTAAGGAAGATCGTGATACACCTATCTTTTTTGAAAATAGTGTCAATATTAATATTAATATTAATCAATATTAATATTAAAACTAAAGCGATTATGTTTGATTTTGTTGATAATTCTTTTGATCTTATCAGCCCTCATCATGGTGACGTTTTAATTGAAGTAGTTTCCCGACTTAGGTGTTTGGGAATTATTTTTGATTGTGAGATTGCTTCTAGTTATCATGCAGATCTAATATCCAGAGTGGTTTGGAGTATTTTACGTAGGATTTATTCTACTAACATATACTTTCGATTTCGTGCCAAAGTTAGATTGGCCCATGCTCTTCTTATGCCTCAAATAATGTATTGTCTTGAGGTAATATCTGCTTCCTCTGGAGAGACTCTTGAAAAACTTAACATGATTGCAAGATTTGTGTTTAATATTAGACGCTGCGATCATATTTCTTCTTATGTCATTAAATTTCTTGGCTGTTTTTTCCTTAATTTTGTCAAATTTCGTATTCTTATGTCATTAAATTTTTTGACTGTTCTTCCCTTAACTTTGTCAAATTTCGTAATCTTATCCTATTCTTTAATTTTATAAAGAATGGATTTGCATCTCCCTTTTGTTTGAATTTTTAAGATCTACAAGAAACCCTCAAATTTTTATTCCTCGGACTTATAGATTGAGGTACCATTCTCCCTGCTTCAATTTTTTATTTTTTTGGGATTTGAGTTTAATGCCAATGCAAACAGCACACAAATTGCCAGATTATCACACACACGTATCCCAAATACCCGAAATCAACAACACTAAATATCCGTTGTTGAGTAGTACGCAGAAGATCCCGATAGTTTCCAAAAACGATCTATACCTTCGTTAGGAAGGGGACTACATGAATCTCGTATTACTCTTGAGTATTAATGGTTGCCATTATGTAGCGACAATTTAAGTTTAAAAACGATTGTGTGTGTCAAAGAAAAAAAAAATCCAAAAACCGTAACACGAACAGTTATGCAACGCCTTAAACATTAGCCAATGCGAGAGCGAGACGCAAAATTATCAAAGGAAAAAAACAAAGTACAGCCTGATTGCCCTTAAGCGATAATAACAATAACGCGGTAGATCACGACTGATCAAGGCAGATTTAATAAGGTAACAACAGTTCGGAGAGGATTTTTTTACACAATTTATTATGTATGAAGTTTTGGCGTTAAAAGAATTACTGAGAGAGCAAAATTTATCATTTTATATGGAGTTTGATAGTTTAATAAATCAAAACAAATAATCAGCTGGGCTAACGATATTAATTTTTTAAATATGCTTTGCGGTTGATTTTTTTATTTTCATTTTCTATTCTTTATTGTTTTCGCAGACTTCACAGACAGCTACACTGCAGCTACTTCCTGCTTTTAATAACAGACGACACGAAAATTTATAAAAATTATATCAAATTAGGGTAATTATCAAAGAGGGATAAATATATAAAATATATGTCTATCCTTTTTTTTCAGCATTTTATTTTTAAACAAATTTATTTGTTTGGCAGTTTATGAAAAAGTTGAAGTTAAACAAATTGTAAAAATATGGGTAAATTTAGAAAAGTTTTTTAATCTTAATGAACAAAATAACAAAAGAAAGTTCGGCAAATTCTTTTATTTATTTTTTTTTTTGGAATTTATGTTCATTCATTGTTTTATATAAATTATAAAACAAAGGATACAAAGCAGTCCGACTCTAAATTTCTCTAATAGAAATTTTTTCTTGTTCTTCTTGTTTATAAGAAAAAATTTCGAAATTTTAGCCGCAAATTTTCCGATTATTGGACATTTTCGGAAATTTTTACACTTATTCTCAAATTTTTTATAACACTTTTAGCACATTTTTATTTTAAAAATTGGTCAATTTTGCACAATCTCAATAATTTTTTTCCATTAATTTTTGAAATTTAATTCTTTTTGATAATTTATTGAAAATTTAAACAAATCTAATTTGAAAACATTTTTATAGAACTCTGTGTGTATGGGAAAAATAAAAATCACCAAACTTTTAATTTTGTTTACTAACACATACATAGAGTTAGATACTTTTTCATTAACACACACTTAGAGGGACTCCTTGTATATACTTTGTTATAAAATTTCTTCAATGTTTACATTTATTTTTTTAAACAAAAAAAAAAAAAAAAAATTCTACAGGTTTTTTATTTCCAAGCATTTTTACAAGACATTTTTGTTTCGTTTTTAAAAATTTATAATAATATATATGGTTCCTTTTGCCTTAGGAATTGTATAGCTTTGAAGGTATGATATGTAATGTGTAATATCTTTATTATTCATGATCTGATATGTATAATATATTTTATAAAGCTTCGAAACGTTCTATAACAAGAACATGCAAATTAACGCAATAAGAGTAAAAATAAATAACTTTCTAAAAAATCCCAGTATCAGTACTCGTTGTTATTTGAATGCGATTTTTTTCTTTCTCGTTCTGCTAATCTGTAAGGATTTGTATTCCATAGACAAAATAAATAATTAAATGAATAAACAAATAAATAAAATTACCATAATTGTTTATTGTGAAAATTTCAAATTAACCATACAGTCTGAAAATACTTTTTTGACATATGCCATTTGTTTCCTGTCTGTGTAGTCTGTGATTATTTTGTTTAATTTATGTTGAATTTTATTATGAATTTTAGCTACTGTCAAATTCTTTAGTACACTTTTTAACCATATTTTATAAACAGTAGTATCTTGAAGATGTAGATGTGTGCGTCCAAAATATTTTAGATTTTTATTTTAATGTAAAGATTTCATACTTTCCAAATATATATTTTAAAAAATCAAAAATTTTAAATAGCATATTTAACGAAAAATGCATTTAAAAATGCAATTGCATTCAAAGATATTTTTTATTTTTGAAATATTGCGTGTTTTTGCAATTTCGCGAAAATGAAATCGATAAATGGTGTAATAGATTTTGTGCACACAAATTTGTATGGAAATTGAAACACCAGGTAAAAAATAACGTTTTTTCCGACATTCTTTTATGGAATTGTCGATATACATACGTATAGATGTATATATATATGTATATATATATATATATATATATATATATATATATATATATATAATATAATATAATATATATATATAATTTTGGTTCATCGAAAATTTAACGATGTTGCAACATTTAGGAGGCCAATATTAAATCTTTAATATACAAACAATTTATTTACCTCTAGTAAACCCGGAGTTTTTATCTTCATGTTCGTAAAAGAAACGATCAGCAACACGAGTTTTTAAAAACTGCTTCCCAATAATACATTGGAACGTAGGACCCAGGATAGAATTGTCAGAATGCCTTTCATATGAGCCGCCAACACTCAAATCTATATCATTTGGCGATGCATAAAACTTTTTAAGTAATTCAATTTTCTGTAAAAAAAAAAAAAATAATAATAATAATAATAATAATAATGAATATGTCTTAAATATTAAATTTTTTCTTAAAGAATTTATACACATTTATATACAAAGAAAAACGGTTTTTTACCGTTATCAAAAATTATGTAACACAAAATATGTTGTACATACCTCACTTGGAATTTCATTCAATAAGTCTGACCAGTGGTACGCTCTTTCTAGGCCACAATGTTCTCTATAATCATTATAACCGGGTAAACCATAATCTCTACCCCGTTGAATATCTATGGCCTTTAAGTCAGTACCGAATTCATCGAAAGCCTTACGATCAAAGTGATGCTTGAGCTGTTTTTAATGAAAATTAAGCATTGAATTTGAATAAAAAGAATTCTTTCCAAAGGTCATACCTCCCGATCTATATTGCTATCAACACGTTTCTCAAATTGAGTTGTCAAACCACGTACTAGAGAATCAAAATTGTTTCCATCCACCAGAAGCTGCATAGAGTCTTGACGGTCGAAATAGTCACTCAGGCGCATAGTTTCATTGCTATTTCGTGTTGATGAAACCATTCTAAGGAATAAGGTGTATTTAAAATTATTTCAAGTCACATTTTAATTTGTAACAATTAAATTCTTACGAAAACCATCCGGGAATTGAATGATGTAGATAACGGAAAGCAGCGGCAGCATATTCGGCAAATGGCGCAGGATCCCAATTACGATCATAATCATTTATATAATCACATGAAGAAACTGTATAAATCAAACGATTAGAAAAACTATACTCGGGACCTAAAATTAGTGGCAACCAGTCATAGTAAGTTATCTTTTGAAACTGAGCAATATTGATTTTTCGAGCTACTTGAAAAACTCTTTCATCCGAATACTGAGGGTTTATTTGGGACAAAATGTTCGCCAATCGATTGTGTTCTCTGACGAAAATTGTGTGGAGAACTGTAATTATTGGTGTGAATTGATTTCTATCGTCTGGAATGTTATAACAATGTTCGTTATTTGCAGGACATTCAGCGTTTAAGCCGGATTTAACTGGTAAATAGGGTTGATTATTGTACCAACTCGTTTTTAGCAAACCACCCTTGTATTGACGTACTTTTATACTTTGTTCCAATGAATTACCATAAACAGAAGATAGATCCAAGAAAGCTGTTGTTGTTGTAATTTTCTCCGCATACGGCAAACCACTGGTTGGACATGAAATATCTTTATCGGATAAACTGCGGGCAAAACTAAGGCATGTTTTGCCCGATGTCATTGCAATCGGCCCGAAGGGATGTAATGATATAGGATAACACATTTTATGCTTTGGATTTGCACAACAATCGTCTACAATAATTTTTTTAAATACAAATTTTTAGTAATACCTTAGGAATAATTTCATGTATTAAGATTTTTTTCATTATTAATGTTTGCTTAAATTGTTTTCAGAGAGATGTATTTCAAAATTAAATTTTATAACAATTTTAATAACCCTATGCTAAAACTAATAAACATTTTTATTTTAAATTAAATCTATAGGCCAATAAAATTAGAAGAAGCAAATTATAGCACTCGTATAAACTCCATATTGAGGTCTGCAATAATTGATTGCAGACCTCAATCCAGATTATCGAGATTTTTTCCTGGTCGTCTTTTGCTAAAAAACTACTCAAATATATTAGTTTTTAGTACAGTACAACAGTAAAAGCATAAATTTCATCAACTCTTTCATCAAAATTCAAATTGTAATTTTCAAGCTGTACTAAAATTTAAAATTATGTTTTATATTCAATGTGTTGGGAAATATCGTACTAATTATCGAGTTTGTACTGTACTAAATCTAGTTATGGTATAAATTGAGATTCCCGACTCACTTTCGATTTAAACATTTTTTTATCATTGATAATACTTTTAACGGTGAAAATGTTGATGTAAAAATTTTTGAGTGAAATTGAATAGTTGGCTTTTGAAAAACGTATTCCCCTAAGAAATTCATTTGAAAAAGGAAAAATTATGTCAGTTCATTAATAGAGAACTTGATGAAAGTTGCTAGATGTTTTTCTTCCATCAATAAAATATATGTTTAAAAAATCATTTGATCATTTGTTTACAAATGTAAACAAAGAATATCAAAATTTAAAAATTCAAATTCTGTGACAATTTAGAAGACTATATGTAAAAGATGTAAAGCAAACATTTAAAATTCATATCTGTTGAGATTTATTTAAAAAAATTAGATAAAAATTAATTTATAAAATTTTTTATTTGCTGCTGAAAATCACATCAAGAGATGGTTGAAAAAGAAATTTTAATGAAAATGTTATTAACAAATATATATTATATTAATAACAGTTTGCTTTATTATGTTAACAAAAAACAATTTTTTATGTTCTTTTTAATAAATAAATTTGTGTTTTTTTATTTAACAAAGGGACATTTCTAATTTGTTGCTAATACTAGGTTTCCACTGGCAAGCTTTTCCCATGTATGTTGTTTTGAGCAAAACGAGTTGTTTTCGACTTGTTAATGATTTTGTCTTAGCAACACTGCGATGTGTCTAGGATAAAACAAAAACTTTTGTGTTATCCATTTAAATTGAATGTTTTTATCGAAAAATTACATTAAATTTTAATATTTTTATATTTTATATTAAACAACTAAATTTTTTATGAAAAAAATTAAGAAAATGTGAATTGAATTAAGTATAAAGAAAAATATTTTAATCTTGTTTTCAACTCAGTTGAAACATAATATTACATACAAAAACCTGCATAAGGTTGTTAAGTACTATTTTGAATATTTTTTCAATTTTAGAATAAATTGTTTTCTACTCTCTTAAAAGTATAGA
This sequence comes from Protocalliphora azurea, assembly GCA_932274085.1. Lineage (NCBI taxonomy): Eukaryota > Metazoa > Arthropoda > Insecta > Diptera > Calliphoridae > Protocalliphora > Protocalliphora azurea. The sequence goes on along the minus strand of OW026519.1, from coordinate 103,040,972 downwards.
TAAATATTTACTAATTAGAATTAGAGATCTCAATGAGTTCCGCAGTAAAAAAAAAAAAAATAAATAAAAATACATCATTTATTTTAGTAGTATCGGGTAGTTATACTGGATGCCACGCCCACATTTTACGCCTACTTAAGAAAGGAAATTGTTTCAATTTCGCACGCAATTATGAAGCTATTTACATGAAATTTGACACACAGATAGTGCTTGCACTGAAGAAGAATAAGCTGTATTTGATCCTGATCGGACGCCATGCCCACAATTTACGCGCATTTTTTTAAAACGCCCAAACGGCTGCACCAATTTGATTAAATTTTTCACAACATCATTCTGTGTGTGTTATTTTTCGATCGGAGTAGGGAGATGCCTCCTCACACAATGCAAATATTCATTATGGCGTATTATAATGAGAGCGCACAAACTTCGTGGGAATCACTATCTTATCATATCGAATTTATGAAATGAAAATAGGATGGATAGATCCAGGGGGAGAGTATTGGAGTGAAAGTCTTAAAAGTTATAGAAATAATTTTCATATCAAATTTCGAATAAGGCGGATAGGTCCAGGGGGAGCAGTAGTCCCCGTATAAAGAAAATAGTAGTTATCTGATCGGAAGGGGTAGCGAATCGCACCGGGAAAAGATAGTAATTAGTTTTTTTTTCATATAAAATAATTTATTTTGTTAAATTAATGAATTAATTTAATAAAGAATTAATTCTATTCGAACAAAAGTTATAGAATAATGTATTTGGAAATGGTATTACGGACTGAAAAACAAGTATTTCTTAATCCAGACTTAATATTTATGGGAATTAAGCTAAGATATAATTAATTCTTTCGAATCTCTGAATCTAATACGAGTATTACCCCCTTACATCTGCGAAAAAACGTGAGTTTTTAATTTAATATTATGTTTACACACATTAGTTTTTTACTTGTTTTTTAAAATACACATTAAGTTTAAACATCACTGTTTACACATCATTTTACTTTGTTTTTCCTTTTGGCCAGTTTTTCGTTTGCCATTTTCACAAACTTTTGGTTTAAATAAAAATTTGACACACAAACACTTTTTAATTCAAAAAATATAATTTTTAAACGTATAAAATTTACGAACAAATATAAATATTATTCATAATTTTTTGTTTTTAAACTGTGACAATTTTTACAAATTTTTTTTCCAACAAATTTCTATATACTAAAAATACTAACAATTTCTTCCTTGTATGGAAATTTAGTAAGTTTTTTGTGTATTAAAATAATTAAACAACTCGAATGGAGATATTTTTTGGCTTTGAAATATATGAAAAAACACATCAATTTATTTGTGTTTTTTGAGAAGACGACCCGTTTTTCTAAAAACCTCTATATGTGAACATAGCATAAATCGATCCTTTATCAAAAGTTAACAAATTGCCACTAATTTAAATTGTAAAAATAACTGATAATGCGATTTTTTACATGATACAGTACAACTTTTTTCACAGTTTGCTGGTTATGGTAGAGAAAAGAGAGAAATGCTCTTAGTTGTGATTAACTTTAATAACTGTTATCATTTCTCTTCTTATGTTCTTATATATATGTATATTTCTTTATTTTTTGTAAAAGTAAAGGTTATTTTTAATGAAACAAATTTAAATTAATATATTTATATTAAAATTAATTTTAAAGTAAAAAATAAAATACAATTCCATGAAATGCTAAAGCCATTTATTTTTTATATCACCGAAATAAAAGTTAAGAGCTGACTTCTTCAAAAACAGTAGGTTAAAAATAACTCCCAACTACATATCACATAAATCACTTTCAGAAATGGTAAAGTATAAAGTGCTTCCAAAAAATAATATTTTTACCACTTCAAAAGTAGAACTAAGTTCATATTTTGTGTTTTTTGGAAGTTATTAATAATAAAGAAAAAAAAAATATTAAAAACCATTATATTTTTCATATATTGTTAATATTAATTCAATTTAATATCTTTAAATAAGGTTAAAATAGAATTTTTATTAAAAATACATAGTTTTAAGAAAAGTACTACATATAAATAAATAAATAAATAACTACATATAATAAATAAATATATATATATATATATATATATATATATATATATATATATAAATCTTCTTAGAAATTATTGACATTAACAACACATGAAAAATATATTGTTTTATTTATTTATTTATTATTTATTTATTTATTTATTTTTTTTTTTTTTTTTGAAGTGGTAAAAGTGTTATTTTATAATAAAATTTAGTGATATCGCATAGAATAAAAGAGGATAAGATAAAGGAATCAATATCAGCTTGGATTTTAAGGGAAACTGCTTTCCCTTTACTGAAGTTTCGAATTACATATAAAGTTATTTGGAGCAGGATGAATTTTTGTTCAGTATTGTTAGGTCTTTTTCATTTTTTTAATAAAATATTGGTCCAATATTTTTTATTTTTGCAAAATTGAAGTTTTTTTTATCATTAAAATTAATGCACAAATCTTGATTCTATTCACAGTAAAGTGAAATACCCTTGTATACCTACAATTAAGTGGAAATACACTGGTGGGCAAAAATAATTTTTTTCTTTAAGAAAAAAGGTAGATTAGATAGAATTTAATGTACTAAACAAGGATCTGCTTTCACTTTTTTTGTATCACGTACTGATTTTTTATGGCGGTGACATTAGACATGCCCATAAAAAAATCAGGAATTGATTGAAAAAAAAAACTGAAAGCAGATTCGCGTTAGCAGATCAAATTTCATTTAGGACGAAAAATTTGTTTTTGGCGACCAGTGTTATATATTCATCCAATCTTGGTATGTATATATGTATATAAGTATATATATATATATATATATATATATATATATATATATATATATATATATATAATATAAATTATCGCGCAGCTTAAATTTAACGATATCATTACTAATATCGTTATTTTCAAAAATTATATCATTTTCGAGTATACCTTTTAGAAAGCAACCAATATCATTTTTGAATTATAAATGATACAATTTTCGTGCTTCTTTATCACCGAAACGGTATCGTTATGATATCATTACCGCATCATTTAATTTGTTTGGTTATTGTAAATCCCAAATTACATTAGCGCGTAGTCAGCAGCAATGTTGATTACATTTGGTCAGCAGTAGTTTGCAGTGTTTTGTTTATCCCTATTTCTAAATTTGAGGCTCAAATGCACAAGCAAGATGGTGTTTGTAAATTGTCGCTGCCTACGTTTAAATGTAATTATAACGGCAGCAACATGTTATTCTTACAGTGATCAGCTAATTATTTCTGTTGATAAGTCTTATTACGTGCTGCTAGTGAAAAAACACCTATAGATATGGATGAGTAGATTATTATACCATTTTTAGAATTTTCGATATACAACCTAAATCGGGAGTTAAATACAAAAAACGATTTTTCACACTTTGCGGCTTGAAAATTTTTTATTTCGAATATCTCTTAACGAATTAAAGTTTTTAAACTGCATTATAAAGAAAATGAATTACTCATTTTAAAAAGTATATACACAATAGCTCTTTCCAGTACTTGTCAAATTTAAAATTTTTAATAAGAAATGGTCCTAGATGGAATTTGATCAGAAAAACAATAAAATGCACATAAATTCTTAGTACGGGAACGCTTTCCTCTAAATGACTAAAACTTGCAAGTTCGACAAGTACTTTATATTCATAGCAAAACTGTGTAAGATATTAAAGACTCAAGTTAAATTTCTTACTCGAATTTTTTCATTTTTGGCTCACACTTTATAAGAAAACATATTTTTTCCTAATACTATATTTTATTAGGAATAAAATGAGATTGTTTTACATCACAAATAATGGCAACAAAAAGGAAATAATAGTATTTTATGGGTTTTACAATTTTGAAAAAAATCATATGTTCTACAAATCTGATTTATAAATTTATCAAGCTCATTTTATTCCTAATAAAATATCCCTACAACATATATATATATATTAATTAACAAAAATATGTTTCCTAATAATGTGTTTGTCAAAAATGCCTGTTAAATCCGAAAAATGCAAATAAAAATAAAAAAACGGATTTGTGTCTTTAATATCTTACACAGTTTTGCTATGAATATAAATGTCTATATCGCCACCTAAAATGCAAATTTTTTGACATTTGTAAAAAATAAAATTCTAAAATAAATTGAAATTACAAAATAATTTCAAAACAACTTATAAAGTAAAAAATAAAACTACAAAATAATAATTACAATTATAAATAATAAAATGTACTGTCCTGACCTTCAAATTCTGTTTGCAAAAAGGAATTAATAAAAATTATTTTATGTCTTTTGATAGCGTCTGAGAGTCATAGGTGGGCAATAAAGCATTCCATTAACCTTAAACAAATTCAAAATTAGTGGTTCGTAATGTACATACATACATAAATACAAATGATTTTAAATTTATTACTTAATTTCTTTTCAAAATCGAATTAAATTTGTTATTTTAGTCATTCCTTTAAAGCGTTCATAATAATTTAATTAATACTGTTTAGATTTCAACGAAAAATAAATGGATAAGGCACCACGAATGTTGATGGAGTGCGTAGTTGTTTTGAAAAAAAAATTACGTATTCCATTCTGCTGGTGCCTAATTGTAGTCCAAAAACTCTGCTTTGGTACAGAAAAACAGAGACAACAAGACAATTTACGATTGCAATTTTGTTTAATATCTTTGTACTTAATATTTATTGAATTAACTATTTTTATTTGCGTCATCTAGAAATTCCTTGATTACAAAATTAACGAAAATAAGTAGTTTTTCATAGAGTGTTTTTGTAAATATTAAAAATACAACAACGTAAAAATTTTGGTAAGAGATTTGAACATGGGCACAAATTTATCTCCCGTTTTTAGTTTAACATCTTACTCACTAAAAATAAGTTTTTATACATTTTGTTAAAGAAAACTAACAGCACAGAATTGGGGTTGAACAAACAATCTTCTGGTTCCGAATTCGGCGCTCTAGCCAACTGATTCACGTGAATGCAACATTACTGTGCCGTTTTACTATTGAGTACTTATTTATGTAGTGTAGAGTAGCGAGAAAATCATCACCGAAAAGCAAAAAGTTTTTGCTGGGATATTGAATTGTTCAAATTTTCTTTAATTCAAATCTATTACAAATTAGCTTTAGAAAATAATTGTTAATTAATTTTGTAAGATATTAAAAAAACAAGGTATTACAAATTTAATGAAAAAAACATATTTCGATTAAATTTGGAGAAGATTTGAATTAACAACAAATTTAATACAATTCTTTATGAATTAATTCAATAAAGACTTAATTCTATGTGAATAAAAAGTCTTTGAATGAAACCAAGAATTATATTTTTGGGAGTGGTATTTTATAATGAAAAACTAATATTTCTTAATTCTGAATTAAGATTTAAGGGTATTAAGCTTAGATTTTTTTTTATTATTTGGAAGCTCTGTTTAGATGTTATTCAAACTGAATTCAAAAAGGTGGGGTCATAAAACTTAGCTCGTAATGGTATACATGATTGCATGTATGTAAGTATGTATATATATGCATTTGTATTAATTAATTTGTATTCTTAATTTTGTTTTAATACAATAAATAGAAGTCAAAAGTCAAAATAATGTTTGCAATTAATTCATAATTCAGTTGGGTGATTCATAAATCAATTTTCTCTGTTAAGGAATGTTTTATCATAAGTTTATTATATGTTTAAACTCAATGTTGGCACTTGTTTAGCCTCTCATTCGATTACCGATTATTCGATTCTTGGAATTTTGTTTACAAGATTCTACAAACTCTATTATATTTAAATCGGCCCAAAACTTATCAAACGTCTTTCATTTATATATAATAGTATGAAAGCTTGTGAAAATACGCGTGCGATACCAATATTATTTGACGAATATACAGAAAAATTGGTTCCGAAAATTACAAAATTATGTAAAGATTGTAATGTATAATTTTAACTACTAAAATTTGTACATTATTAGCTAAAATATGCAAAATTTCGGATATATTAGGACCTGCTCGCAAATTTCTGATATGCCATTAATTACGCATCGCAAAGACCTTTGAAATGATACCGAAATTAAATATTACTCAGGGTTCTGTGACAGGATTTCTTTGTCAGTTTTTTTGAATTAACTCTAGTTGGTTGCACCACATATTTCAATACACCTCGAGAATGATTTGTCTGATGTAGTTTAGTTAAATTCATAATTTTTTTAAAAATAGTTTCGGAGATATTAATAAAAATATTTCGAAAAAATCAGTGCTAGATTTAACATTTGAAAAAGTTAAAAGAATTCTATAGCAAATATGACGTTATTAGTTGTTATTTTTTTAAATATGAACACTATTTTTACTGTACTTCCCAACATTTCAAATAATTTTGAAGAAATATGGTTTATAAGTCATCATTTAAGCTCAATTTTACAAGAAGCAAGGGAAGCAATAATATTTGAATTTTCTTTACAAAATAATTTAGCACTGTTGTTTGCTGCTGTACAACAATTTAGCAGTCTTTTGGACGACGAAAAATCGATTTTCCTAACTACAATTTAAATATTTTTGTAAGTTTGTAAGTAATTATATTATTTTTCGTAATTTCTAAATGCGATATCTTTACTTAATGATGAATAAAATTGAAATTTACGGACCAATTTTTTGAAAATGTGGCTCGTTTTAATCGTAAAACAGTATACAATTTCATGATAAAAGAGAAAAAATAGTATTTTCAATAGCTGTAGTTGTTTTTAAATTTTTTGAAAAATACAACTTTAAATTTTGTAAGAAATTTGAATTTTTTCATATTTCTCTAATATCCTTGAAACTATTAAGCAGATTAGAAAACGATGTATGTGTGACTTACAGGTAATTTTAATTAAATATTTTTGTCATTTTAGTGAACCAAATCAGACAAATATTTCTGATCTGCATAATGTGGTGCAACTTCATAAATTTTATATATAAAAGTTTATCTCGAAAACTAGATTTAGTTCAAAAGAAGTGATTTATAGCATACGAACTCCATGATCACATGAATCCAAATTGATTGAGAAATCCCGTGTCACAGAAAAGCAATTTAATTTTGTCGCCCTATTCCCCTGGGGGACGAAACTTTTGAGTAACGATATCTTAAAATAAAGGAGACTTTCATTATAGTAGTGTGACCAACGATATCTAATATTTGCTATATACAAACGATAACCTTAAAATTGAAATATATATAATTAAGATCACTCACCTGGTAATCCTTCACGATACAACTGACTGATGTCGTGTGAAACGAATTGACCAAATTGCATTGTCATTAAGGTACGATGTCTATCCGGCAACGTATCTTCTCCATAAAGTGATAACGATAAAACACGAGCATTTGGCAAAGCATGACCTGTTGAGGATTTGCTGGGAGCATAATGGCCATCGCCATATTTTGGTTTTAAAATGCGTGAATATCGCGACTTTGACATGCCATAGGCGGGACATCTAAAATTGTTACAGGAACCATCATACGTACGAAATAAGTAATTGCTAGAGTCATTGAAGCATGATGTAGGTGGAAGAGCACATTCCAATTCGGCTGATTTCATTGCACCCAAGTATGAATTGTACATATTGTCTAATGTTTGATCTCTATATATTCCACTAAATACATCCTTTTTTATATTGTTAGAGCGGAATGAGTTCCGTAGTAAGGACTCGATTGTCATGGTCGATAAACCAGTTTCGGGAATCGGTTTTACAATATTGAACTGGCTGTTTTGTCCTGGTACATATTCCTTAATACCTAACTCAGCTAGGGTATTTCTTGCCGCTAATTCCGTTAGACCCTCAATACTTAATTTTTCCGGCCTATTCCAATGTGTGTATGGACTAGTCAATATAATAGAGATAATTAAAAATAGTAAATAAATTAAAAATAATAAAGTTAAGTTCTTGTTTCGTATTTATTTGATATTCGCTTACCATCTAAATTGATAACTCAGCTCTGCTGCCGATATAATGACAAAAAGTAAAACGATGGAACGAAACTTAACACTCTTCATATTTCCGTGCGTTTGAAATGTGTGCGGTCGTTATTTTCTACTAAACTAATTTGAAATAATACAATACTCATCATGGTATTTATTTGTTTTATACATTACATTTTATTTTCTTATCATATAATGTATCTATTACCAATTAAACGAAAATTATTTCGTGGGTAAATGCATCTCATTATTCTCACGTTAATCACGTTCCAAATCTATACGGAAAATAACACACAAGAGAAGCGTACTTCTTAAAGATAAATAAATAAACATTCTTACAGACATATCATAAGCTTATAATAATAGTATTAGTTACTACAATTGTAAAAAAATAAGAAATATTTTAAAAACTACTACAGAAGTATTCAAAATGAAAAAAATGTATACTTGCTAACGAGTGGCTAAGTTTTTTGTGTGTAAATTGTTAGAAAGCATACATTTTTCATTTTGAATAAGAGGGCTGATGTATAATATAAACCGATATTAACCATATGAACACTTTCATAAATCTATGTATACAGAAGATTTAAGAAAAAAAAAACGTTAATAAAAAAATAAAACAAAGCACGAGAAAAAAAAAGATATAGTCGGTCAAGACCCTACTGGATCAATTTTACTAAAAAAAAATAATAATAAAATATGCAAATAAAGAATAATGCGTTGATACTAACATCTAGATGATTTTATGCACTTTAGGGTGATTCCTGGAAGTGGGTTTATATGGGAGCTATAGTAAATTATAGAACGATTCTCATAAAATTTGGCAAATTTGTTTCTACTTACATAAAACTTATTTGTGTCAAATATTAAGCTGATACTAACATTCGTGTGGGATTTATGAACGTTAAAATGAGTGCTATGGTCAATTGTGGACCGATCTTCATAAAATTTTGTACAAAGATTGATACTTGTATAGAACTTCTTTTCGCCGAATTTCATTAAAATATTCTTATTTTTAAGGCATTTCCCACGTGCCAAATTTCATTGAATTATTTTCAGAATTGCGAACCGTACTTTTTGCACAAGGTCAGCCAGTTTGCCTCAAATTTGGGGAATTTTTGTTGTAAAGAACTTGTTAAAGCAGTATTTAATATGCTAACGATCCCTACAAGCAACGCATGTGTCTAATGCGTATTTTCAGTTAAAAATTTAACAAAACCCAATCTTCGAGGTAGCATGTAATATGAACTTCAGGAGGCGTCTTAACTCATTAATATCCACTGTACCTTGTTAAGTACAGTTGAATTATCGGTTGTTATTTTTGAAATTTAAGATCTGCAGCTTTTTTTCTTATTTATATAAATGTCAAAGAGTGACTTAAAAGTAATAAACAATTTGGGGGATATATTGCTGACAATATAAGAAAGTTGATTGTGAATTTTCACTTTTTGACAAAAAGAACAAATCATGTCAATTTGCAATTTCTTAAGTTTTTGTATTTCCCAATGTTCTTTTCGAATTTGACTTTTTTTGGTAATATGATGCTTTATTTCTAAAATATATGATGTATAAGTGTTTTCCTACTTATTAAAAAAAAAAAAAAAAAAAAAACAAATCATTTTGGAAATGCTCAAACAAAGAGAGCCTTATACATTTTTTAAAAATTTTTCATTTTTATACATCAAGTATAAACAATAGCAAAACAAATGTTTTGCACAAATATTTGCTGGATATTACCTTGGCTGCTAATGTGCTAATATTAATAAAATCTGTTGCCAAAAATTTAATCAGACATGTTGAATAATTTTAATTCTAAAGTTATGCACATTACAATTTCTTTGATTTACAAGGTGGTGAATCTGAAGTTTAACATATGCAATATATTTTTTTAATACATATGTAGTTATGTAAAAATATTCAATGATAAAACATCTTTTTTATTGAATGGGGATTTTTTGGGGAAATATTTTTAAAATTTTGTGGTTGGCCAAAAAAAGTATCTACTGGATAGGTTACTGTTAGAAAATGTATCCCGGGATTCTAAGAAAAATTTGCCACTTTATGTTTTCCGCTTTAAAAGAACTAAGATATATGAAAACTACTTGAATTTTAACAAAAACTAATATATTTCATAATGTTTTATTTTTTATAAAAAGTGGGCTAAAAAACCCGCTTGAAAACTGTATCTTAATGGCATATGCGATGACTCTAAGGGATTTATTTTCTTAATAACTTTGACCGCATGGTGTAATGACCAACTTATTTTAAATAAATTTTATAAAACCTCTTAAAGATATAACTGATAAGTGAAAAAGAATAACTGATTGAAACGATCTTGTAAACATTTTTAAGATATGTCATAAACAGGGAAACCACAAATGTGCAATTGCACGTTGTACGTTGAATGAAGCAAGCCACCTATAAAATATAACAAATAAATCATTTTGACATCGTTTTATAAGTGCATATTTTTGCATATAGTGATTGTTAGAGCATATTTAAAGCATATTTTCTTATTTTGATGGCATAGTTAACATTTTTAAAGTATACTCTCAAAAAAAAGACATATTCTAACTTGAGAAAATATTACGTTCAAAATAGTTCAAGAAATTTACTTAATTTTAGTAAAATTTTACTAAAACTAAGGAAATTTTACTGAAATTGAATAAAAATTATTAAAATTTAGTAAAAAAAAAAGATAGTTTATAAACTCAAAAATAGTATTTTTCCACATAAAAATTCCTTGGTTTTAGGAAAATTTTATTATCGTTAAAAACACATTTAGGAAAACTTAGTGTTTTGTTAATTTTAAGAAATTACATCAAAAAATTAAATAATTTTAGACTTAGTTGAACAAACTTTGTAAAGGAAATGATTTACTCCATAAAATTAAACATACTTAAAAATTTTAAATGATATTAATAGATTTAAGTTTATATAGTAACTTAATATTATGAAATATGTACTGTGTTATAGGAAAACTTTCTTAAAAAATAATTTTAAATTTATGACTTACTGAGATTTAAGAAAAATTTACTAAAATCTAGTTCAGATAAATCTAAAAATAATATTGAATAAAGATGTTCTTTGAAGAAATATACTAAAATTTATGAGTTTTCCTTAAATATAGTTAATATGAATTTTCGACAAAAAAGGTCAAATATGTAAATTTGAGTGGTACAAATTATCTCAGTTTTAGGAAATTATTAACTAAATTTAGAAAAGATGAAACATTTATAAAAAAAAATTTACTTGTTTTTAGTACGAATTTCCTTAAAATTACTTAAGATGTAGTTCAGATAAATTAAAAAAAAAATTACTGTATTCATGAACTTTTCTCTCAAAAAACATTTAAAAAAATTTTACGAATTTTTTTTTTCTAATATTTACCTAATTTTAGTATATTGTTACCATATATATTTTGAGCTTAAATTTATGGCGTTTAATACTTAACTGAAAACCATGAAAAAAAAAACAAAAAGTATTGCTAACACTGCGGCTCAGCTACTAAAATAAACATAATTAATACTTTAAGAATATTTAATTATTTTAGTAACCAAAAATAAAGTTCTCATGAAAATATATTTCATAAAACATTAAATATATTAATTGTTTAAAAAATAAAACACTTTGATGCGCTTTTGTTTTTAACAGTTTAATGATCAGAATAAGAATGAATATACAAAATATTTTTTACAGATGAAGTTAATGTAAATAAGAACAGTTACAAATTATGAGAAAATAAAGAAAGAGAGAGAGAGAGTGAAAGTGGCAAATTTCAAAATACCCCATACGGTATTTAAAGAAATGAATTATTTGCTAATTATATAAAGATAATTAAAATAATGAATTCTTTAAGTAAACAATAAATTACAATGATATACATATAAATATATTTAAATGAAATTATGATTGAACATACTCCGCCCCATTGAAAGGACTCTCATACAGTTTCGTCAAGTTTTAAAGGAGTAGTTTTGTGATTGATCTTCGAAATATACTTTTTGATGTTTGGACGTCTGCAACTTGGATTTTACAATCTCGACCAGGTATTTCCTTCATAATTCGACCATGGAGCCACTGCTGGGGAGGTAAGTTGTCTTTATGGACGATAACGAATCTTCTTCTTTAATGTTGGCACATGACTTAAACCATTTTAATTTTTGTTGTAGTGTTGCTGTTGCTTGAGATACGTGATAAGTTGCCAACGCTTCAAGTAGCTGACATTTTTATAATGTTCTAAATTTTCATCACGCAGAACGAGTAACGATGAGCCAATTATCATGTGGACTGAAGTCAGGGCTTCTGAATCATTTGGGTCATCAGATCTCGTCGACAGAGGACGGGAGTTCAACATAGCTTCCACAAGAATAAGAATCGTTAGCATTTCTTCATAAGTAACTCCAGCGTTTTATAGGTTTTTTGCCAAGATTTCACCGCCGATTCTCAAAGACCTACGAAGTGTGGATATGGGTGGAATAAATGAGAACTGAAATCCAGTTATTTTGCTATACTCCATCAGAGCTTTGGTGTTGTCTTTATCGAAAAAGCGTTGCTTGAATTCGTTGAGTTTTGACTGAGCACAAACAAAATTTGTAGCGTTATCACAGTATTCCATGTCTACCTATAAATCTTTTTAAATATAAAATAAAATAATTAGTAGATAAATCTGAAACAAGATCGATGTGGATGGTCTTTGAGGCAAAGCACACGAAAATAACTAGCTACATATGTTTTATATGGAGGTTTTCCCCTGATTCTGCATGTTGTGTAAAATGGGCCGAAAAAATCTACTCCACAAATGAAAAACGGACGATGGTCATTTAGTTGATCAGCTGGGAGATCAACCATAATTTGTTGCAAAAGACGTGGTTTTTATTTAACAATATCTCACGCGCTGATGGCCCATATATATATGTTGGCGAAGGATTCCGAGAAGAGCTTTTGGTCCTGCATGCAAGTTCTTCTGGTGAAGATATTTGATATACTGGTGAAACGATTATTCTTTGGAAGAAGTGCTGGAAACTTGGTGTCATACGGTAAAGATGCGTTTGCAAGCCTACCATCAATTCTCACAATGGATAATGTTTTTTTGTAACTGACCATATCCTGTAAAAATGGCGATAACTGTTGCAAAGTAGGAGATAAATTCTTGCCTTTTTGAATTAAATCAATTTACTTTTTTAAAGGATGTTCGTTAAATGTAGTGTACTACCTTCCAAAAGGCCAGTTGTATTTATTCAGCTGTTATATGTAAATTCCTTTTTGATTTGTGAAATAAGCAATGAATATAAACCATGATGTGCAAAATTCGAAGAAATGATGAGTGTTTAGCGATGATTTGTGACATTATTGAATTTTCGATGATCGTTGTTTTAAACGATGAGTTTCTGAATTATGCGGAAGAAAGTTCTGTATTGGAGACTAAGCTTTGCGGCCAAAATTTCTCAAGATTCTGTTTGAAAGATACATACTGCCAAGGTATATTAATAGTAGTGGCTTCAATTTTCGAAATGAAATTAGCGACGAAACACACATATGATGACGAATGCATTTTGAGCCAATTTAAAACGATTTTCCAGAAAAATATACGACAATTATAGCAGTTTTAAAACTGATCCCTGATTTTAGCCCACTTCCTACTCAATAATAAAGCGGCACATAACTCTAATCTGTACAGCAATTGATGAATCACAGGTGCTATCCTTGATTTTGCGATGAGTAAACTTATGTGAAACCAGTTTGGTTTTCCTACACGAATGCACATGCAACAACCGTAGGCCAACTGTGATGCATCCGAAAAGCTATAGATATCAAAAATTGCATCTGGATTTATACCTACATACCTTGGAATTTCTATTTCGTTGATATAAGGCAATTTTTCTTCAATTTGAAACCAACGATTTTGCAATTGTTCATTTAGTGGACTATCCTAATCTAGCTGCTGTTGCCACATCTCTTGAATTTGGATTTTACACGAAGTTACTATGGAGCTTAACAATATAAGTATATCGAAAATTCTAGCCATTACTGATACGACTGATCATTTTGTTGGAATAACAATTTGTGAAAATTCAAACCGAAAACAAAAAATGTCACTATTGGGCTTCCAAGATATTCCAAGGATTTTCGTATTATTTTCCTTTTTGTTTTTGAAAAGCAGTTCCTCATTTGAATTAGTTAATTGTGAACAGTTTGAATTCCATTTTGATAATTTCAGGCCAGCTTTATCTAATATTTCCGTAATCTAAATTTTTTTGGTTGAAAGTTCAGCTATGCTCCTGTGAGTAAGTCATTGTTATTTACCAAAAATTGTCAATACATTTTACAAATATCTTCTATCTAATTAGTTCTTTTTTAAATAGATGGACCGACCATTAATATTTCGTTTAGATATATATTTGTTGATGTACGAGTCGACGCATAAAAACACTCTTAATTTGGTTGATATACTTTGAGGACGCTCAATTGAGTGATGTGGTATCACATAATGAGGCTTATTTAAATTTTCATAGTTAACTAATGACATATGTCCTTCAATATTCAATATTTTCTTTCATAAAATCGATGTACATAGTTTTTAATATATCATCTCTTTGGACAAGTTTTTCTAGTCGAATAAATTACCAAGTTGTTCAACCGAACCTTTAAATGGTAAACGTACTTTAATTCTTCCATTTGGTTCAAAAAGGGAGCTTTCCACGAGATGTAATTCACATTGTGTTTCTTCATTAGACATCACTGATTTGTTTTGGATAAATTCTTCTATTTCCCAAAAGGCCTTTAATTACACAACAAGTTTTGTTTGATAAATTTAAATCAACCTTACCTCCTACCATCCATTCAATTTTAGTATTTATTAAACAAAGTAATTTCTCACCAAGATAAATCTTACCGTCCATCAATAGGTCGAAGAATATTTCAAAACTGAGAGGTAGATCTATGCGCTATGGTAAATCCAATTGCGGATCTGCTAGTTGCAGATCAGTAGGAATATTCCAGTGGTCTAAATCTGTACGTTGCGATGTTTGTATGGAATAAATTCATTTAGTGATCGGAAATATTGTTATGAATTCGAAATTCGAATTCGTTATGCGAGATTTCACGGTAGCAATAATTTTGTATTTTAGTTGTGTACGAATGTCTGAAACACCTGATATTTCCTGAACAGATTTGAATTACTTGAGAATATGACTGGCAGCTTCTTGAGTGATCAAGTTGACTTCTGAGTATGAATCTAGAAGAGCTTCCAAAATTGTTTTTAATGAACACTATTGTTGTGGGAAGTAAAACACGACGACGATTTTCAGTCATAAAAGCTGAAGTTTTCATAAAATGAATAGCCACTGCATTATTTGCTGGACTTGACGACGATTCTCGGTTTGTCAATAAAATGATGGATTCGAAGATTGCTGTGTATTAGTGGCTAATTGTTAACTTTGATGGGAAACACGACAATTGCGGCATCGTGATTTGGATTAACATTTCGATACCATGTGGCCATTACGAAGACAGTTGATACACAATTTAGAAGATTTAACAAAATCAAAACGACGGGGTACACGAAACGACAATTTCCAGTGTAATGCTCCTTGCTTTGGCAATACTCACACAAAATGTTTGATGTAACAAGTGATAAACCTGGGAGTTTGAATTTAGGCTTGAAATTGTTTTCATAGCTATGGAATGATTTAGTTTCAGTTCTTCGGCTTTCGAGGAATTGGCAACGATGAATTATAATTGAGTAACATTCATCCCATGACGGCAATTTATTTAAGTCCTGTTTATTATTATAAACATCATTGGATTCAGGATCAATTTTTGAAAGAACAATGTAAATTATTATTGCATACACCACATCTAATTCTGCGCCTAAAGATAATAATGAACTTCGAAGAGCTGCAACATTGTCTAATATTGAACAAAAAACAGTAGCGCTTGGTTTATTAAGCGATGGAATTGAGAACAAATAATTCACATTATCAATAAAAATTAACGATTTATTATCGTATCGGTCTTTCAAGGTATCTAGAGCCCATTGATAATTTTCGTCTACAACTTGGAATAGCTCCACTACAGCTAGGGCTTGTCCGTTAAGGCAATTCAACAAATAATTAAAATTGTCAATAGTGGGAATGCAAGATTCATCATGAACTAAACGTAGTGACGAATTGGGCATATTCCGAGCATTCTCCATCAAACTTCGGCAGTTTTAATTTTGAAAGACGACTTTGATGTGAAAAGTTTAACGTATTCAAAAAACTTTGATCAGTATCACTAGAGCGATGTTTCTTCAACCATAAAGCCTTTGCAAGAAATAAAAAGTTCTTCTAAATCGGTATGTCCTTCTTTAGATGGGCTTATGCGCTCAAATTTTTCACCTGTTTAAAGAATGATTTTAACATTCCAGCATCATCAGTTGAGCTTTCTTTCTCTACCTTGGCCTTTAGTTTTGCTATTGCACGTTTCATTGTAGACCTTTGTGTTTTTAATGAAGATAAATAATTTTTGGATTTTACTACACTTTCGTAGTCACTAGCATTTTAATTGATATTATTTCTTCATTTAAATTTTATTGACGAAAATACGTTGAAACGTATGAACACTCAATATTTCACAGCAATCGACGTTAATTAGTAAAAGTTATAAAAACAGTCCAATAAATACCTAACACTAGTAACTTGTTAAAAAAAAGTCCAATACTATTAAATTGTACATATATGCAAAACCATTAAATATGTAATAGTATGTGAGCCTTATTGCTGAATTATATGAAACAAAAATAACGATGAGTGACGAAATTAAGAATAAATACTTCTCTTAGTTACATGAAGCTTTTTTTCTTGTTGAGTATGTACGAAGACGATGAATTTGTTGTTGTTATTGCCACCGGATGATGATATCTAAATTGATGTGTAAGCGATGAAGAGTAAATGCCTTTTTGTACTTAAATGAATTTTGTTTTTTTTCCATTGAGTAGCTGCGACGACGATATTTGTTTGTTGTTGTTATTATGATGTCCACAAAAGAGTTTGGTGGCTAGAAACGACTGCAAATATACTATTTCATCTACCAACGATAATAATGATTTTTAAAAACAATGATGAAGATTATGATGACCTTTATTAACTTTTTTCATTGCAGCACTTGTAGGAAACGATAATGAAGTTTATGGTAATATTGATGCCTTTTATTTGTAGCTCTTGTAGGCAACTTTATTTTTCTGTTTAACTATTATTCTTTTATTTAATTCCTTAATATGCAATTTAAATTATACTTAATTAGCAATATCTTCGA